>JAJIBD010010433.1:0-32022 GCA_021461705.1 Cryptotis parvus | reverse complement strand
TGTGGTAGATTCCAACCATTAATAAGTTCTCCTGGTCCATGTTTTGCCTGGCCTTGGATATTAGTCTCATGCTATTTTTTTATATCCCACAAATTAATGCAGACCTCCTTATGCTGTTTTAATCCTTAACTATCCTACCTACAAATGGGTTTTAAAGGCAGCCTGCATTAAAAAAAAAAGAAAATTTAAAAAATTGATTTTGTAGATAGGGAGGAGGACAGTTTGAATGTGGCAGTTCATCTGACCATGTATTCTATACTGGCTGGTATAAATATTCTCTCATGCTGTCACAATCACAGCATGATTGTGGGACTAGTGGCTCCTTGATTTATAGTGTTGCGAATGACAGTGTTTCATGACAGTGTCTCCGACACACCTCCAGGAGAGTGCCCCACCAGCCTACTCCAATTCCCCAAGGTAGGCTCAGTTCTATAGACCCAAGTCACTTTTCCTCTTTTCCCAAGCCTCCTAGAGAGCAGTTTACCAAGTTCCTTCTAGTCACTTTCTAACAGAAACACACAACAGAGTTGTGAATCAATAGGAAAATAAACACACCTCGGGATCTGTTGTTCAGGAAGTGGAATAAGAAACTCTCACTTTGGTTTCTCTTTTGAATTAGGGAAGTAGATAATGGTAATGTCACCCATGTTCAGATATAAGGGTCTTAAAATTCCACTATTCCATAAACAAGGGTTGGTAAAAAAGAAAAAGAAGCAGAACCAGGGTTCATCTCATGCTAGTAACTGGAGATGATGGTGGACTGGTACCCTCAAATCATATTATTTTTATGTTGGAGGTAGTGGTTTCTTAAGAACTGGTTGGGAAAGTAAGTTAGAAGAAAATTATAACCCAAAAAGAAATAAAAAGAAAATTTGTGGTCTGAGGACATGGTTCAAGGATGACCATCAACAATGTCCCCAAACAGCAATGGTCTGTTCTTATAGAGCCTGGAGATGCCTTGATTAGATAATATCTGTATCCAGATTCTTCACGCTAACCTCTCCAGAGTACCTGGTGTTTGCTCTCTCCCTCACCATAACTGGACCTGGTTTAACATGAAACACAGAATGCGTCAGAACCTCTTTAAAGTTTGGGGGAGAGGGCAATGGTCAAGAGGGAATAAAAAGCACATATAATGGAATTTCTAATATTTACTTGCTTACAGGTTTGTAGGAAAAGTCCATTCTGGAAGATTGTATATACTTTAAAATATGTTTTAGTTTGATTATGGTTAATTGTCCTTTTGAGGTGTTTTACATGTCTTTCTATTCATTCATTCATTCTTTCATTTATTTATTTATCTATTCGGCTATTTATTTATTAATAAATTAATTAATAATGAATAATAATTATTATAGTTATTATATCATATTAAATGTTAACTATTATTTTAAATAGTATATTATAATTATTTATATTATTTAATCATATTATATTTATTATATCATATTTTATTGTTTTATAATAATTAATTAATTAATGATGAATAAAAATAAAATGATTAATAAATATTTATTTATTTATCTATTCATCTTTTTTTTTTTTGCTTTTTGGGTCATACCTGGCAATGCTTAAGGGTTTCTCCTGGCTCTGCGCTCAGGAATTACTCCTGGCGGTTCTTGGGGACCATATGGGATGCTGGGGATCAAACCCGGGCCGGCACAGGCTGGCCGATGAGCAAGGCAAACGCCCTACCCGCTGGGCTATCGCTCCGGCCCCTATTCATCAAATTTTTAAAGTTATTTATTTATTTATTTATTTATTTATTTATCTATTTATCTATCTATTTATTTATTTATTTATTTATTTATTTATTTTTTTTGTCACACCCAGAGATGACCAGGGATTAATCCTGGTTCTGCAGAAATCACTCCTGGTGCTCAGGGGACCATACTGGATGCCAGGGTGTCAAACCCAGGACAGTCAGATGCTAGGCAAATACCCTACCCACTGTACTATTGCTCCAGTCCCTTATATGCCTTTTAACTGTTTAAATCACTGCAGAAGGAAATTTGCTAAATTAGGCACAAGAGAAAATGAAATTATAGAAGTTTGAGTCAACTGTGAAATTCAAGTCAATAAAAGTCAATATTTATTGTGGTCAGCGAATTGATAGTTTCCCTGCCCTTCTATTTTCCAATCCCCATGCTGGAACAGCCTATATAAAGATGAAATTCATATGTCCACCAAAAACCTTAGAAGGGGATTTTATGTCTTGGATTGCGTTTCCTTACACCTCTCTGTAGTCTATCTACAGAGAAAGATAAACTGTGCTGAATTCAAGGACACGTTTCCTGTTCTGCCTGGATGGTGGAATATGACTATATGCCCATGAAAAGAAATGCTTTGTCATTTTAAATTCTGTTCCTAATGCAAAATTTTCCTCTATTGAAACCTACCTGCCTGCTCCAACTCTATAAGTAGGAGCCTGCAACCTGTATAAGTTGGAGTATTGCAATGTGGGGGGTGTGGAGGAAGGATAAAATTCTTGGCTGTCAGCATAAGCAAAAAAGCACACAAGTCAGGGATAGATAAGAAGACATTTATTGTGAATTTTTGCACGAAAGAGACAACATGGGACAGATATCCTGGCTGGCCTCTTAAACAACAGCCAAGGATAGTTTTGAAAGAACAGAGGTGGGAAAGGAATGATGCATGTATAGTGGTTGGGTGGGTGCATGGAGGAGACGGAGTTGGACCAGGTTCCATAGACAGAACAGTATTCAGAACACATGTCTCATTAGCATGTCAGTGTCTCCCCTGGGCATTTAGATGAAGAGAGATGCATTAGTATTTAGATGAAGAGAGGATCCTGGAGCCCTACAAAGGACTAGAACACGGGCTGGGCATTCAGGAGCTCTAGCCCAGGTTTGATCTCTGGCACATCAAGGTCCCCTGAGCACTGCTGAGAGTGACCCCTGAGAACCAGGTTTGGAGTAAATCCCAAGCACTGCCAGGTATGATCCCCAAACCAATAAATATGAAGCGAGGGAAGGTCAGTGACGGGGCAGCACTGAGTCCAAGTTGCCAAAAACTATGTCACTCAGGATCCTTCCATTGAATCAAGCACCCTTGCTCTACTCAAGGTCTCTATTTCCTACTGAGGCCATAAACAAAATAACTGACTTTGTAGTTGAAGCAGTGGGCCGAGTCCTGAGCAAAGCACCTCATCTAAGAACCTACGGAGGTGCAATTCTTTCGACGCGGTGTCCTCTGACCTGTGTCCATCCCACTCCTGTAGTGGAGATGACACCAGAATGCAAATAACTGAAAAAATGGATTATTCTTTTAGTCCTCATTGTTAAGTTTTCTTCCCCCTCACTCTTACTGCTCCCAGCACCAGAGAGGCTGTGGAAGACGTAGGGAATGTCAGTGCTTTGTTCTGGAAGTTGGACTCAGGAAAGGCTACAGGTCAGGTGTTGCTGGCCTGAGGATGTGAACTGATCCAATCCGAGTTTTGATTGTGGATTACATTCAGCACAGTTTGGGCTTATATGCATGGGCTAACTTCTTTTCTCAGCCATGGATATCAAATCCTTTACTTCTCAGATATCCCAGTCATCTAGGAAATAGCTTAGTTTTCTAACCAGTTTTTCCAGACACATACATTGGGAGACTGCCTTGCTGAAGATTTGGAGGAAGGGCTGAAAGGTCCCATGCGAACAACCTTCCTGACAGCAGCCCAGTGGAGAGGTCACTGCTGACCCTGCTCCTGCTCAGAGAATATTTATACTAGTCTATAAGGCCTTTACTCAGCCACCACAGGGTCAGGGTTTACTCACCAACAAATAGTAAGGAATTTTAAGAGATTAAAATAGCTTTCTTTTGACAATTACAAAATTTGGAATCAATTTAAGGAAAATTGGAAATTCTACAAATATGTGGACATTAAATAATATATCTTTTTCTTTAAACACCGTGATTTACAAAGTACAAAGTTTTTCACAATACAGTTGTTAGAAACATTCATCGTTTAGCACCAATCCCACCACCAGTGTACTCCCACCACCACCAAAGACCCTCATTTTCCACCCAAAGACCTTCATTTCCCATCCCCATGCTTGCTCCCCTAGCCAGCACTAATTTATTGACCATTACAGCCTATATAAGGGAATGGTACTGGTAAAGTCACATAGAAAGTCAATTTTGTATGTGTCAAGGGGTGTGGGTTGGGATTGGAATGGAACCTGGGTGCAGAGCCAGGTTCTCTGGGGTGGCACCTTAAATAGACGTTATCTCAATGTCTATTTGAACTTTTCCTATTCATACACTGAACAATCCATTCTATATTGGTTGTTAGAGCTACTTCTCTTCGGTCGATGAAACTGGTATCAGATAAAAGTCAATGGAGATCCTCAAATCGATGAACCTGGTGTTAGATAAAAGTCAATGGAGATCCTCAAATCTCCATTGTACCATTTGAGTCCACTGTATAGGAAATTACCGAGGTTGTCCCCCAGACCACACCTTGTGCCCACACACTTCGTTTCTAGAAAATGAGATGTGATACCAGTTAGATGAATATTCTAGTTTTTGAGATAACGTGCCCGGGATGAGGGGGATATGTGAGACTCCACATGTATGGTCCCAGTCAGTTGCAGTTCTGGGTGGGCCCACGAGGCCTTGCTGGAGGGCATTGAGTTCGGGAGGGAGCCCTAGCTTCAGCTCCCCAGGGAACCTGGTGGATTCCATCACCCAGTCCTGCATACCTGGGCTTGAAATTCAACTGTTTTGTTGGGTGTGACTCTGCTAAGCTGTGAAGTCTAGACCTTGAAAGTGGCTACGGTTGTGATGCAGAGGTTTTTGGGTCTCTGACCGGGAGGCAGGGGGGGGGGGGGGGAGCCTGCGGCCCTGCCCCCCTTCCAGGAACCCTCATCAGCCCTGCACAGGCAGAGTGAGCAGTAGCTCAGCTCCTAAATATATATTAAACAATGAATGGGCCAGTGGAAAAACAGCTACAGAAATGGGAAAATAACTTGGGTCAAATGGAAATGCAAACACAATCTATCAAAATTTATGGGATGTGGTGATTTTCTTCTCGTTTTTATTTTCTTTAGATACATGATTACCAGTGAGGTTATACATGATAATCTAAAATTGTGACAACCTATTTTTGAATTAATAAAGATTTAATACACTCAAATATTTCTACCCTTTATAAATCTTTTCTCCCACATTATTCTATTAATACTATAAATTTATCTTTTTATAATTAAAATGATTAAAATTGTAAATAATTAATCATTTCCAGGCCATATCAGGCAGTGTTCAGAAGCTATTCCTGACTTGGTGCTCAGGCCCTTATAGCAGAGCTCAATGCTATCACTCCATCCCCCACAAAACTGAAAGCTTCAAAATAGTAAGGGGGGGGGGGGGGGGGGGGGGGGGGGGGGGGGGGGGGGGGGGGGGGGGGGGGTGGAAAAAAAAAAAAAAGTCCAAGACAAGGGTGTCTGTTCACTTCCACCATTTCTATTTAATTGAGTATTAAAGGTTTAATTGATCTATCTGATTAACTAGAGCAATTAGACAATTAGAAATAAAAGTATACCGATTGGGGAAAATAGTGCAATTGTTATTATTTACAGACAATATTGATATAGAAATAGCTAAGAATAAGAAAGACAGACAAGGAAAAATCAGGCGGTAAACCATGATTTTCCCCTGTAACTAAGGAAAAACAGAATTTCCTGGATAAGACCTGATAAATGGCCAAAGTGACAGCCACCTTGAATACACTTCCTGTCTCAGTTAATGTCCTGCCAGCCTCAGGCTTGGCAGCAAAGTAAAAAATATATACCCAGGACCACAAGGAAAGTTGAAATGATGCAATTTGATCTATGTGGATGTATCTGGAGAGCTCATGCTGAGAAGGAAAGGAACAGATATGGAATGTTTTCCTTCATATGTGGGATATAAAAGAAATACAGTGAGAGTGCTCAAATACACAGCAATGGCAATAGGAATTGAGACCTAATCTTCAGCAGGAAGACACCACAGTCAGTGGGCAGGACTTGGGAAATAATAGGGTGTGTGTGTGTGTGTGTGTGTGTGTGTGTGTGAGAGAGAGAGAGAGAGAGAGAGAGAGAGAGAGAGAGAGAAAGTCTGGGATAACAGTAACAGTGACAGTGGAGGGAAGCAGGTCAACTCTGTAAAGTCCCGAAATGGTTTATGCATGAAAACTACCATTTTACAGTTTTACAAAACTGTAAATTGTCTTGTAAAACTGTAAAATGATACTAAAGCAAAGAAAATAATGTTTTTTCCCTCAGACTTAACAGCAAGATGAAGAGCATGCCTATCCCCTTTCCTGGTTATAAAGGGATAGCTCTCCTAATAGTCAACCCAGTCTAGAACCCCTAGAAGAAGAACTATATAGATTGATAGGATAGAATTGAAACCCAGAAATAAGTCTACACTTTAAAAAATATTTTTATTTTACCACTTTGAGATATATAATAACAAAGATGTTCAGTTTTGGGTTTCAGTCATACAGTGTTCCACACCCATCCCTCCACCAGTGCCCATTTCCTACCACCAATGTCCCCAATTACCTGCCTCACCCCAGCCTGCCTCTATGGCATAAGCCTGCACTTTTAATCAGTATTTCATTTGTGACAAAAGGCTCTAAGACCATTTAATAGAGAACTGAGAATCTGTTCAAACTGAGAATCTGTTCAACCAACAGTTTTGGGAAAACTGGACAGCCAGTGAGGAAAAAAATGAAGCTAGCATACTCTCTAATCCCATACACAAAACAAGCTAAAAGTGAATGAAAAGACCTCCATGCAAAACCTCAAAACAAAAGTCCATAAGATAACATGAGATTAGCTTTAGGAATATTAGGGGAACTTGTTATATAGCGGAGTGATAGCACAGAGGGTGGGGCATTTGCCTTGCACACAGTCGACCTGGGTTCGATCCCTGGGATCCCATATGGTTCCCCGAGCACAGCCAGGAGCAATTCCTGAGTGCAGAGCCAGGAGAAAGCCCTGAGCATCGCCGGGGTAAACCAAAAAGCAAAAATCTTGATCACTTGATCACTTGACATCCTGTTATTCATTGATTTGCTCAAGCGGGCGCCAGTAATATTTCCATTTGACCCTATCACGTGCCACTGAAGCCCAATGGCATCTGCTTGCTTCAGGAATACAAAGAGCCTCAAACTGTTCATTCAGGGTCTTGATGAAGAAGTCTGACCATCTTTAGGTAGCGGCCACGTGATCTTTTGACATCCCATGGGATCCAGTCGGTAACGGCTCTAGTCCAGTGGTCCTCTCCAAATCGCATTACATGTCCAGCCCATCTGATTTTTGATGCCTTGGCAAACGAGACAGCGTCCCTACTCTGGAACAGCAATGGAGGTCAGAGCTCCGGATTCCTTCTTTCACTTGAGTGAGGCGTGATATTCCAAGAATAGCTCTTTCAATTCCTCTTTGGGAAACTTGAATAGCATTCTCACCCTGCTTTTATAGGGCCCAGGTCTCTGAGGCGTATGTTAATGCAGGGAGAATGGTGGAGTTGAAGAGATGTGCCCGAAGCGGAGGTTCTTTGTCTTTTGGGAATGACCTAATATAAATGTTACTGGTATTTGGCATATCAAATACGACACAAGCAGCTTGCCAGGCTTGCCGTGTGGGTGGCATACTCTTGTAGTCACCTCTAAATAAAGCAATTATTGATGAACTGCACGGCCGCTATCGGCCACGAGCCAGGCTGTGATGGTCTGGTGTGCTGGGTGGAGTTGTGACGAAAGGGAAGTCCAGATGTGGAAAACGGCGGCCCCCATGGAGTCGGGTGGGGGGGTCGTCTGGCTTGTTGTGAGACTCTGTTGGGGTGGCAGGCCAGGACTAGAACCCGCCATGCCTCCCGGGCTCCTCGTGAGTGGCTGGGCACAGGGAGAGCAAGTAGCAGCTCTGCCCCATGTCTGAGAGTCTCTGGTTCAGCATATCTGGGCCGGATTGAAAAAAAAAACTGCTGCAGGGTGGGTGTCGATGATCCGGGCTGTGATAGACTGGTCTGCTGGGTAGAGCTTCATAAAATATATCTGGAAATATTTCTTCTTCAATTTTTAATAAAAAGTCTTAGAAGAATTTTGTTGGGGCAGAAAGAAAATATAGGAGCTAAGGTCTTGCCTTGCATGCATCCAACTATGGTACAATCATTGGAGCCATATATGGTCCTCTGAGCCCACGAGGAGTGACTCATGAGTAAAAACAGGAATTAACTCTGAGCACAGACAGGTGTGGCCCCAGAAAAACAAAAAGCAGACAATCTGACTAGAACAGAGATGCATAATGTTCTGAGCATTACTAGGAGTGACCCCCAAGCACAGAACTAGGAGGTAGACTCCAGCACCACTTGATTATGACCTTAAAATCTCCCCAAATAAAAGAAAATTAACTCATAAAGTGATCTGACTTAGGACTTTAGTTTTAATATTTTCCCTTTCTTTCCTTCTTTTCTTTCCTTCCTTCCTTCCTTCCTTCCTTTCTCTTTCTTTCTTTCTTTCTTTCTTTCTTTTTTCTTTCTTTCTTTCTTTCTTTCTTTCTTTTTCTTTCTTTCTTTCTTTCTTCTTTCTTTCTTTCTTTCTTTCTTTCTTTCTTTCTTTCTTTCTTTCTTTCTTTCTTTCTTTCTTTCTTTCTTTCTTTCTTTCTTTCTTTCTTTCTTTCTTTCTTTCTTTCTTTCTTTCTTTCTTTCTTTCTTTTTCTTTCTTTCTTTCTTTCTTTCTTTCTTTCTTTCTTTCTTTCTTTCTTTCTTTCTTTCTTTCTTTCTTTCTTTCTTTCTTTCTTTCTTTCTTTCTTTCTTTCTTTCTTTCTTTCTTTCTTTCTTTCTTTCTTTCTGTCTTTCTGTCTTTCTACCTTTCTCTTCTTTCTTTCTTTCTTTCTTTCTTTCTTTCTTTCTTTCTTTCTTTCTTTCTTTCTTTCTTTCTTTCTTTCTTTCTTTCTTCCTTCCTTCCTTCCTTCCTTTCTTTCTTTTTTTGTTTTCCTTCCTTCTCATTTTTTTTGCAGGGGGTGCATACCCTGCAGTGCTCATATTTACTCCTGGTTCTGTACTAAGGGCTCTCTCTTGGTGGTTCTAGGGGGACCAAATGCTATGTCATGGACCAAATTGGAGCCAGCCACATGCTGTGTTAAGGGTGAACCTGGTTATCCGCTGTCCTCTGGGCTCTGAAGAACTGGGCTAGGAATTGCTCTTTTCCTTTCTACCCATCATAATAGTGACAGGACATTTAACTGAGAGCATCTGGTGATGTGGACCAGAGGGCCTGTGACACAGCAGTGGTCAGGTCTGAGGATGGAGATGACTCTTGCCTAGTAGGGGCTGTCTGTGGTTCAGGGGGCTGTCGGCCAGTTGAAGTGCTTGGAAAATTATCTTTAATCACTGTTTAACCCAAACTTATTATTGGTTAATTCAGCTTTCTACTCTAGTTTTAGTCTTGATAAATTGTATTTTCTCTGAAAATGTATCTATTTCTTCTAGGAGATCAAATTTGTTGGGATGGTAAAGAACTTGTTGGCATATAATTGTTCATAATGTTCTATGATCCTTTGTGTGCCTGTGGTATCTGTTGTAATTTCATTTTCTGATTCTGTGATTCTGCTATTCTGCTATTCTGCTTTTACAGTACATTTTTCCTTATAATCCTAGAAAAAGATATTTAATTTATTTATCTTTTGAAAAAAGAAAAAGTTCAGATTTACTGATCCAGTTGGTTGTATGTGAGAGTTTTTGTGCTTTTTAAAAAAATTGGTTGTTTGTTTTGGTTTCTTTGTTCCCCTCAACTGTATTTTATTAAAGCACTGTGAATTGCAAAGTTATTCATAGTTGGGTTTTTCAAGTACAATGTTCTACCACCAGGGACAGCTTCCTTCTACTTTCACGAGTGTTTTCAGGTTCCCTCTACTGTTTGGGACCGCCCCTTAAAGGACCAGTCTTCTAACTGAAGGGGAGATAACATTGGGAAACTGTTAGTCAGTTGAAGCCAGGATTCTGAACCTGGCCTGAGACTATTCATTTCCTCTCCCTGTTCATTTCCTCTCCCCAGCTTTTGATGCTATTTTTATTTTTGTCATTGGACTTTGTGAGTACTTTATATATCTTAGATATCAATCCTTTATCTGATGAGTTGATCGCAAATATTTTGCCCCATTCAGTTAGCTGTCTTTTAGACCAAGTTTAGTTTTAGCCATGTTTCTTTTGCCATGCAGATACTATTTAATTTGATGCAATCCCATTGTTTATTTTTGATTCTGCTGTCTTTGCCAGTGGCATTGTATCATTGAAGACACCTTTTTAGATCCAATCCTTGGAACATTAAGCCTATATTTTCTACCCAAAGAGCCAAAAAAATTTTTTTGGCTTTTTTGGTCACACCTGGTGATGCTCAGGGGTTACTCCTGGCTATGCACTCAGAAATTACTCCTGGCAGTGCTCATATAACCTTATGGGATGCCAGAGATTGAACCCAGGTTTACTGCATGGAAGGCATTTGTCTTACCCACTGTACTATCACTCTGGCCCCATTTTCCACAATGTATTTTACAAATGCTGGTTTGATCTCAAGGTCTTTAAGGAATCATCCTCAAAACAGTAAAGGCTATCTATAACAAGTCTGCAGCAAATATTATTCTTAATGGTGAAAAACTGAAAGCATTCCTACTGAGATTGGGTCCAAGAAAAGATGTCCACTGTCTCCTCTCTTTCTCCCACCGAGATAGGGTCCAAGGCAAAGAAGTCCACTATGTCCTCTCTTTCTCCCACTGCGATAGGGTCCAAGGCAACGATGTCCAATGTGTCCTCTCTTATTCCCCATGTATCAGATGTCCTAGCAATGGCAATCAGGCCGGACAAGGAAATCAAAGGGATGAATATTGGATAAGAAATCAAGTTACCTATATTTGCAGATGATATGATATTTAGCCTAAAAAAAAAGACATAGAAGATTTCTAGAAATAATAAACCAATGTAGCAAAGTGGCTGGCTACAAAATCAATACACAAAAATGAGTTACATTCTTATATACAAATAATCAACTAGAGGAGAAAGAGATCAAAGAATCTGCTCTTCAATACAGTGAAGAATACAATATTCTTGTATTGTATTGCTCTTCAATACAATACAAGAACATCAGGTACCTAGGAATCAATTAACAAAATGGTGGCAGATATGTACCCTGAAAACTTCAAAACCCTTAAGAAAGAAATAGAAGTCCTTAGAAAATGGAAAAAATAAAGGCTGGGACAATAGTAAAGCAGGTCGGGTATTTACCTTGTTTGTGTCTGACCTGGGTTTGATCCCTGGCATTCCATGTGGTACCCCAAGGCACGGCCAGGAGTAATTCCTGAGTACGGAGCCAGGAATGACCCCTGAGTTTCGGCAGGTGTTACCCTCCCAAAAAATAGACCAAAAATAGAAAATGGAAAAATATTTCATGTTCTTGTATAGGAAGAACCAATGTTGTCAAAATTACCATCTATATAGCACCTAAACTGCTATGTTGATTCAATGCAATCCCTATCCTAATTCAGATAACATTCTTTATGGACTTAAAACAATCTATAATTAAGTTTGTATGGAATCATGGAATCATAAAAGACCCCAAATAACCAAAACCATACTGAAAAAAAGAACAAACTGGGGGTGTATCTCATGTGTAACTTGAAGCTATACTATAAATCCATAATGATCAAAGCAGCATGGTATGGAATCAGGACAGACTGTCTGACCAATGGGTCAGAATAGAATATCAAGGTCAAAACCCCACATATGTGGTCAGCTAATATTTGACAAAGGTGCTGAGAGCATGAACTGGAGGAAAGACAGACTCATCAACAAATCATTGAAGAACTGGATATATGCGCATGAAAATTGCTTTGATTTCCATTTCATTTATTTATACTCTGATTTTGAAAAATCATCTTCCTTTATGTAGTTGGTTTTATTTGCTTTTCATTTTCTTGTTGCTTTAACTGCAACCTGGACTCATACATTTTCTTGTTTCTTTGTAAAGGCCTGTTTTCACTATCAGCTTCTCTCTCAGGGTCACCTTTATTGCATACCAGAGGTTCTTATAAATAAGAGTTTTCATCTGAATTTGTCTCCAAGTATTCTTTAAATTTCTGCCTTAGTTTCTTGTTGACTCAGTGATTACTGAAAAGCATATTTTTTAGTTTCCACGTTTGAGGATTTTCTGATTTTCATTTTGTGACCAGGAAAAAGATTTGGCATGATTTTAATTTTATAAATTAATTGATTCATTTATTTGTTCTAGTATATGGTACATTCTTAAAATAGTTCTTTGTATGCTTTAAAAATCCTGCTATTTCTTAAAATGCCTCTTAAGGCTACTTATTATGGTCTATTATTTAAGGCTATTATTTCCTTGTTTACTTTTTATTCAGTTGATTTGTCCATGATTATAAGTGGGACTTTTAAATACTCTGCTGTTATTGTACTCCTATCTAATATTTTTTAATTATTATTTGCTTAATGTATTGGTGCCCCTTCATTTGGCATTTGGTGCATATACACTAGCAAGTGTGAAATCTTAGTGCATTAGTTCCTTAATCACTATATAATGTATGTCTCTATTTCTTGTTGTATGTTAACAGTGGAAGCTTACATTATCTGATATAAATACAGCTGTAACTGCCTTTTAAAGATTACTATTGCTGGGCTGGGGGTGGGGGGGGGGTGGGGGGTTTTTTGTGGGGCGGCCCCGGGGGGGGGCGGGGTTGGGTTCTTTCCAGGCCCCCCGGGGGGGGGGCCCGGGGGGGGTTGTGGGGGGGGGGAAGACCGGGGGTTGCCGGGGGGGGGGGGAGTGGAAAAAAAAAAAAAAAAAAAAAATAGTGCTGGGATCAGAACCCTAGTATACAGCAGGTAGGGAGTTTGCTTTGCACACAGTGGACCCAGATTCAGTTCCTGCCACTCATATAACCCTGCAAAGAAGAGTGTATAACTCTTCTTACACCAGAAAGAGTAGTCCACCAGAAGTATTCTCTGAGCACAGAGCCAGGAGTAAGCCCCTGAGCACCGCTGGATGTGGCCCAAACACACACACAAAAAAAAAATTACTATTATTTGTAGGGTTGGTTTTCACCTTTTTTTTTGTTTTAGTCTGTATTTATCTTGAAGCTAAGACATGATTCCTGTAGAGACAAAAACTGCTAAGTTTTGTTTTGTTGTTTTGGGGCCACACCTCGTGATGCTCAGCAGTTGCTTCTGGCAAGGTGGTCAGATTTCTCCCCCATTGTGTCCGTTTGATGCCAGGAAAAACAAGGCCTCCAGCATGCAAACACGCGCACATTAGCCCTTTGAGCTATTTCCTTGATCCCTGGATTTTGCTTTCTTGTCTATTCAGTTAATACATGCCATTTAATTAGAAAATTCAGACCATTAATATGTAAGCTAATTACTGATAATTCTGCATTGTCATTTTATTTTTTGCTTTTTTAGGTGTTTTCATGGTTGTAGTTCTTTGACTTTTCATTGCATTCTTGTGTATCATGTTTGGGTTTACCCTCCAATTTCTTGTGCTTTTGCTTCAGTTCTGGGGCCAACAGTACAGCAGGTAGGGTGTTTGCCTTGTACTCAGCCAACTGGGCTTGATCCTCAGCATCCCATATGGAGAGCCAGGAGTAACCTCTGTTTATTGCTGAGTATGGCCCCCCAAACAAACAAAAAGTTCTGTATTTGTGGCCTACTAGGAAGACTTGCTTGGATACTGTCTTATTCCTCTTGCCTACCACTGTGTTAGGTAATTTCAACTTTTTTTTACTACTACTACTACTAGGTGAAATTTCTTTTTATTTTAGAAGGAACCTTCACTATTTCAAGGTCTGTCTAATAGAGATGAATTGCCTAGGTTAAAAAGAAGCTGTTAAAAACTTGTAGATGTAGAACACACAGTTCAAACAACAATATCATATTTGTTTTGTTCTCTTAGTTCCATGTGGATAACCTTGATTTCCTGCAGTTTTTAAGTGTCCAATTTTCTAAGAGCACTGCAACATGAGTCTAGGGCACCTAAGATCCCTTTTAATAGATTTCAACAAACCCAGAATTATTGGAAAAACTCTGATAGTACCATTTAAAGTTTTCTTACACCAATCCAGTTTGACCATAGTTTCTTTCCCGAAAACACAACCTTCAAATATTCAATACATTCCTTTACTTTCATTTTGTCCTGATTTTTTCAAAATCAACCAGTTTCACTTTAAGATAATTTATTTCTTTTCCTGATAAAGCATCTCCATCCATTACCTGCCTTACTTAAATTGCACATAGCTATACCCTTTGTAGTCACAGTTCGTATCTCAGAAAGCCTAGTATAACTTGATTTCCCAAGAGGTTGCAAACTAGGGCTAATTATTTTCAAGCAAAAATACTTCCCATGAAACTCCTACTATGCCAATACCAAGCCCTTTCGTTAAAGTTTGATCCTGACTCCCGCTGCTTTTAACACATAGTCTAAAAGCACAACATTTTAACCACAAAATAGTTCTCACTTGTCATGCCAGTTGTACTCTGCAGTACTTGCTAACACACTGTTTCCACAGGCTATTTTTATTATTAGTATTTTATTATACCACCATGAGACATACAAGTACAAAGATGCTCATGTTTGGGTTTTGGTCATACAGTGCTCTAGCACCCATTTCCCACCACCAATGTCCCCACTTCTCTCCCCCTCACCTAGCCTGCCTCTATGGCAGATTCTTTATCTCTTTTCTCTTTCTCTTTTTCTCTCTCGCTCTATTTTTCTCTCTCTCTCTCTTTCTCTCTTCCTTCTTTTACACATTGTGGGTTGCAATATATACATTTAGAGGTTACCATCATTTTGCCTATATTCAATGCTCAGTTCTGTGTGGTATTGGAATAAAAACAGACCTGTGGATCTATGGAATAGAGTTGAGTATCCTGACACCCATCCTCAAATACATGATCACTTAATCTTTGATAAAGAAGCAAAAAGTATGAAATGGAGCAAGGAAAGCTGTCAGGGAGCAGCTGGGAATACCAGGAAACAAGTTCCCAACAATACCAGGAAGCGAGTTCCCTTCTACTTCGAAGCTGGCAGGGAATGGATGAAAATTCAAGAATCTGGCACAGTTTTAAATGACTTTACTATCACATGTTCTGATATACAATCTAAGAACAGGAAAACCCCGAATTTTGGATTCCTGGCTGGGCCCCTGCCACGTGTAGGCCAAGATGGCTGCCACCACGTGTTGAAGCCCAACAGAAAACAGAGAAGCAGAAGCCAAGGGAAGCCAAAATGGCAAAAGACCTTTTCCTTTCTCCCAGTGTATTTTATAGATAGAAATCACCAAAACTTCCCAGCCTGGCCAATTGTGGGCTGGGTTATCTAGAGATGAAGGAAGATAAACAATTCTATTGAAACGCAGCACTTCCGGTGAACGGCTTTATAAGTGCCAGAGCTGTTTCAAAACCTCTCTAGCTGAGCTGGGAGGGGCTGCAAGCTAAGTGAGGCTGGAGCTTAACGCAGGGCGTGTCACCCAACAGAAAGCCTCTTCAACAAGTGGTGCTGGGAAAACTGGGCAGCTACAGTTAAAAAAATGAATTTGGACCTCTGTCTAACATCACGCACAAAAATCAGATAAAAATGGATTAAAGATCTCAGTATCAGACCTGAATCCATAAAGTACATCAAAGAAAATATAGGGAAAACCCTCCACGGCATTGAAGCTAAAGGCATTTTCAAAGATGAAATACCACTAACAAAGCAATTGGAAGCAAAGATAAGCATATGGGACTACATGAAACTAAAAAAGTTTCTTCACCTCAAAAGAAACAGTGACTGGGCTGGAGCGATAGCATTAAGCCAGTTCTATAGATATTCAAAGGCTATAAAATGCTCACAATTAGAGATCCTATGATAAGCTGGTGGTGCTGAAGAGTTTTGGTGAAATGCTATCATCCTGCTGAACCCCTCTTTTTATATCAATGATCACTTCCTTTATCAGCGCCTGGCTCGCGGCCGCTTGCGACAGCGTGGTTCATTAATAAATGCTGGACTTAGAGATGCCTACAAGAGTATGCTACCTGCACGGCAGAGCCTGGCAAGCTACCCGTGTTGTATTTCATATATATGCCAAATACCAGTAACAATTATAGACCTCATTCCGAATGGATTGAGGCTCTTCATGTTCCTGGAGCAAGTAGATGCCCTTGGGCTCTACTAGCATGAGACAGGACATATGGAGATGTTACTGGGGGCCTGCTCGAGCAAATCGATGATGAACGGGAAGACAGGGATACAGAGATACAGTGATCACTTCCTTGTTGAATGGTGAGATCCTGGTGGTGAATCCATAATACAGATCACGAAGGATCTTGATGTATTGGGTTTGGACTCCCTGTTTGGCTAGGGCTTCGATGACCGCTTCAGTCTCAGCAGGAGCAAAGGCTTTCTTTAAATCAATGAACGTTAGACAGAGTGGCATCTTGAACTCTCTATAAACCTCAATGAGTTTGGTTACCGTGTGGATATGGTCGATTATGCTGAATCCTTTTTGGAACCCAGCTTGCTTGCATGGTTACCCTTCATCTAATGTTCTGTCAATCCTGTTCAGGATGACTCAAATGAACAGCTTGTAGATGACGGACAACAGGCAGATCAGGCAATAGTTGCCATTGTTGTGGATGACTCCTTTTCTGAACAGTAGAACTGTCCTGCTGGTTTTCCATTCGAGGGAACCTTGAATTCGGACAGGTAGTGTATGAAGAGCTGAGCCAGTGTATTGTTGAGTACTGACTGCAGATTCTTCAGGTGTTCAGGTCTGACTTTGTCTGGGCCTGGTGCTGTTCACTTCTTTACCGACAAAATGGCATGTCGGATTTCAGAAGGGTGAATGTTGGGAACAACATATCCATCCTCGTGAATTTGGTATGTGGGCAGGTGGACGTGGCTATCAAAGTGATCTGAGTAGAAGTCATGGATAATCTTCTTCATTGCCTTTCTGGAAGATGTGATAGATCCATCAGGACATTGGAGGGCAGTCATCTTGGTCTTATAGTTGGCGAAGGACAGGAGGGCGGTGTGAATGCTTTTTCTCGGCTTCTGCTGCATTGACCAGTATTGCTGCTCTTCTCTCTTTTGACATTCTCTCGAGAACATCATGCAACAATTAGAATGAGAAGGAATGGGAGTGAAGATAGACAGATGAATTGACTACAAATATAGTGGTAGCCCCCCACCCCCCCACACACACCAATTTGCTGTTTCTCTGACCTGGCAAGAGGGCAGCAGATAGACAAGATAGTCTCCAGAGCAAACCTGTCAGACAATTAGTCTCTTGATAACCGTGAGACTCTAGTGTTTTTTAGAATGTCACACTCTGCAGCCAGTCTGTTTCTTAGGGAAATGCGTCAAGAAAGAGCTCTTTTGGTACCAAATCTGTGAGTCAAATTATAGCCAAGTCATTGTAGAGCTGATAGCGACATGTAACCATTTTCAGTTCTCTATTTCTGAAGCAGACAATGACATTTTTCTTAGCCGACAAGGAGCTTACGGCACCAGCTAGATAAGGAAAAGCTCTTCATGATGTGGGTGATGTGTGTAAGGGATAGCTCTGCTGTCTCTTGAGAGTGGACCTGACAGCTCTGCCTGGGGGCTGCTCCTTCCTGAAAGGAGAAGAGAAGGACAGCTGTTGGTGGAGTTTACCCCAGGAAGAGGTGAAGGTACTAGCACTTGTGGAAGTGCTAGTGGAAGAGCACTAGCCACAGGCCTCTGAGAAATGGAAGCTGCAGTTGGCAGCTCCCCAGATTCCAGCAGAACAAGATGAAAACACACAGTGGACTCTGAGTGTGGGAGATGCTCCCCAGGAATCTGAGAGGAGACAGTCAGTGAGTGCAGAGGGCACTGGTGGCACAGAGCAGGAGAGGCTGGCAACCTCGAGGCCAGGCCTAGGCAGGGCGTAATGCTGGCCCCTAGGCTGTCTCAAAGGGAGGCTACACCCACACCTCTGCCAGGTGCAAACTGCCAGGTGCAGGGTCCTTTGGGACCCAATATCGCAGTACAGTTAACGCTTCTTGCTTCTGGCCGCTTGTCACCATCCAGGGGTTCTCACACTGGGCTGGGGTTGAGAGGCGATGATGTCAAATCTCAGTACCTCAGGCTGCCAGTTACTCCATAAATGGAAGTGATTCAGCAGGTGGTGCCTCAGCTATGAAGGAAGAAGGTGCCTAAGTGCCCCCCAGGGTCCCTACTTACTACATAATGGGGAAAGGGAGGGTCCTCTTTTCTGCACACAGGTTTGAACCTTACAGCACGTTTCCACCAGTCTTATTGGACTTAGCTGCCCCTTATCAATGAGGTCTGCCCCCTCCATAAGTGCCCTGTGTACCAGACTAAACTGGCACCAGACCAAGCTGGCACCAGGCCAAACTGTTACCAAACTGGCACCAGGCCAAACCAGGCAAGCCAGAAACAAAGATGTCTCTGGACCTCATGTCTATGGGGATCCTAACCAGGAAAGGAGAACCACTGTACTTAGCCGTAGGTGCTGAGCCCTGTCAAGGGGCCTGTAATAACTGCTCTCTGTCAGCAAAGGAACTCTGGGTGCCAAAAATATCAGCTCTACATTGGTGGGGAGCTAGTGTTGGAATATTAAATATCTGAAACAACTATTTCAGAATATTAAATATCTGAAACTGTACTGTGAACAACTTTGAAACTCATGGTGTTTAAATAAAATTAATTAAAAATAGCCCCAAAGAAGAAAAAATTATAAGACATTAAATTTTATTTTATACTTGGATATCATTATGGTAATCATCATGTATCACCTGTCATAGTAAAACTTTTAAAACAATTCTAAAACTATCACTCCATGAGGGCCTCCATTTTCCACATCCGGACTTCTACCTCGTCAGAACGGGGAAGACCAGCCTATCACAGCCCAGCTCCGCGCGCAAGCGGCCGCACAGTTCATCAATAAATGTTGGATTTAGAAATGACTACAAGAATATGCTACCTGCACGGCAGAGCCTGGCAAGCTACCTGTGTCATATTTGATATGCCAAATACCAGTAACAATTATAGACCTCATTCCCATGATCTGATGGAATGGTTTGAGGCTCTTTATGTTCCTGGAGCAAGAAGGTGCCCTTGGGCTCTACTTGCATGAGACAGGACATATGGAGATGTTACTGGTACCTGCTCGAGCAAATCAATGATGAACGGGAAGACAGTGATACAGTGATATACATATTTATCAGCTCTGGGCCCCAAGTGTTGATGCTGGTATGGAAATAGAGGCCATGCTGCCTGATACCCTAAACAAAGCCACCCATGAATTGCTCAGGTAGAGAGTGGGCTGACCATGTCCATTGCTGTCCATTGCTGCCTTGGTGCTCCAGTTGCACTGCCTGTGCGACAAGGACCCCTCAGGGCAAGCACAACTGTGTGGCCACAGGGCCCAGGAGCACAGGAATCTGGGCCTCTCCTGGGAAGCAAAAGCCTTCCCAGGAGCAGGCCACAGAGCTGCCAGCTTGGGTCAGACCTAAGGAGGCGGCATAGGGAACTGCAGAGAAGGGGAGAGTGGGGGAAGTGTCCTGGTGGGTGATTGAAAGAAGGACCACAGGAAAGGTGCCTTGGGGGCATGTAATAGAGGGCGGGAGCACTGTGAGCCTGAGTCCAGGCCAGGCCTTCACAAGGTGCTTACGCTGCAGTGCTCCTCCAGGGCGGCTCACACAGAAGAGCAGAGAGGCAACCGCTTGGGGTTCCAGAAAAGAACCAACTCCTTTAACTGTCACTCTCCACTCTCCAGGGGAAAATTGGGGTGACAGAGACGGGAAGAATCAGACAAACCTTCCATAGCTGCCACAAGTTGCTTGTCACCTTTCAGACATTTTCAAGTGGAAAAATGTCCATTTTCCCAGGTGGAGTTATAGGACTGGGTGTTGGGAAACAAAAAATGACAAAGACATGAGTCTGGCAACAATTTACGGTTCTTCTGCTGTCAGAATTCTCCTGGGTGGGCCCTAGATTGATGCAGGAGCCGGTGGGGATGTCTCTGTGGTGTTCACAGTTTCCAGGTGCTTCAGAATTTTTAAGGATGAAAATGCTGAGTAGTAAAGCTCCTCAGACTCAGAATTAGAAAAACAAAAACGTTTATGGGAAAGGAAGAAGAGAGAGGGTCACACCAGCAAGGAGGGACCCTTTGTCCAAGTCTAAGTAAAGTATGGCTGTTTTTGTGGTTTTTTTTTTTTGGTTTTTTAATAGAAAAATTGAATCTTTGTGTTAACTTATCAGCGTTAGAGGTGTCCTATTTGTTTCCGGAGAGAAACAATTAATATCTGTGTTAAGATACAACTAATACCTGTATATATTTAGAGTCCTTAGGTTATTTATTCAAACTGGGTATTGTCCAGTATGCCTTGGTCTCCTGCGAGCTCAAGAGCTGGGGAAGAACTGATGGTCTTGGGAAAGAGTAAAAGAACCAGACTCAGAGACAGCCAGCGAATTATCAGGGATGTCTGAAAGGTGGATTTAGTCAGCTATGATGGAGCCGCAAGCCGCAGTGGGCAAGGGGAACAGTAAGCCTTCCTTTTACACTAGCATTTTGTTGAAAATATTTGCATCACTTTTCATGAGGATATTGACTTGGAGTTTTTCTTGTAATATCGATGCCTAGATTTTGTGTTTTGTGGAAAGAGCCCAGAGAGTGAAGTTTCCCTCCACCTGAACTTTTGTAAGAGAGTAAAAATTATTGATGTTGGTCAAGAGTGATAGCATACAGTGGATAGGGCATTTGCCTTGCAGTGGCCGACCCAGGTTCAATCTCCAGCATCCCATATGTTCCTGGAGCACTGCCAAGAGTAATTCCTGAACACAGAGCTAGGAATAAACACTGAGCATCATTGGGTGTGACCCATAATATCTAAATAAATAAATAAACAAAAGAATGAATGAATGAGCGAATGATGGATAAATAAATAAATAAATATATTTTATTGGTTTTATTTCTCCTTTGGTAACATTCTCCAGTGTAAACATCTATCTAGACGTTTGGGGTGGAGATAGAGGATGGGATTGGTTCACCCCCTATGGGCACTGCCATCTCTGAGCTCGGTCCTTGCTCCAGGTGGTGCTCAGAGAACCTGTGGTATAGGGAATCCCACTGGTCAGCTGCATGCCAGGTGTTTTCTTTGCTGAGAAGTTTTCTTTTACTCTATCTGCTACTTTGTATGGTTCAGAATTTCTATTTCCTCATGATTCAGTTTTGCTAGGCTTGATAGTTCTCAGAAATCCAGCTCCTTATTATACTTTCAAGAATTCTTATATCAAAATTCTTACTTCTGAAAACATATCCATGCCTTGGTTCATGCAAAAATGGATTTATTCCTGAGCTCACGGGTTCTTGAAAATTGAATAGAAGGTTTCATATGAAACTCATATGGTAAAGTTTACATTTATGTGAGGATCAAGCAAGTGTGTCTCATCTGCCCAATGTCCAGGCTTCTCCTACCCAGGCTCGAAGTCCTGTCCATCAATGCCAATTTAGTGCACAGAGTCTTAAGCCCTGGCCCTCGCTGTCTCCTATGCAATGACCAGGTCTTGTCCCTATACTGTCTCTAGACAGTGCACCTTTTCCTAGTCTATAGTCTACAGCTGGAATCATGTCACCCGTATGCTCTTGCTGGGCCTATCATCTGTTGTTGGGCCTCTCTAGGACTGTAACCCAGCAGCTCCCTTTCCCTTCAGATGCCCTTAGTCTCCCGCCACAGGACGTGCAGATGGGTAAGATCCCTGCTTCCCTGCCATCTGTTTGGTCATAGGTGAGGGGGCGAAGAGAACAAGAGAGAATTGCCTGGGGGAGGGAGGCTTCTTTTGTTTTCTCTCTATCCCTAATGTCAAAAGAGGGGTTCGGAAGGGTGATACCATTTCACCAAAACTCTTCAGCGCCACCCTCGAGAACATCATACGACAATTAGAATGGGAAGGAATGGGAGTGAAGATGGTCGGCAACTACACCACCTCCACTTCGCTGATGATCTTCTAATAACACCAAACATTAGCCAAGAGGCACAAATGCTGGCTGACTTTGACCGAGAGTGTGGAAAGATAGGTCTACAGCTGAATCTGAACAAAACTATGTTCATGAAAAATGATCTAGTTCTAGAGGCCCCATTCACTCTCAATGGAACAAACATCTCTGAATGCAGCAGTTATGTGTACCTAGGTCGAGAAGTCAACATGAAGAACAACCTAAAACCTGAGCTGCGCAGGAGGAAGAGCGGCATGGAATGCCTTCAAAGGCATCGAAGAAATAGCTAAAAGGACAAAGAACCTCCGGCTCCGGGCACATCTCTTTGACTCCACCGTTCTCCCTGCATTAACATACGCCTCAGAGACCAGGGCCCTACGAAAGCAGGATGAGAATGCTATTCAGGTCTCCCAAAAGAGGAATATCACGCCTCACTCAAGTGAGAGAAGGAATCGGAGTTCTGACCTCCGTCACTATTCCAGAATCAGGGACGCTGTCTCATTTGCCAAGGCATCGAAAATCAGATGGGCTGGACATGTAATGCGATTTGGAGATGACCGCTGGACTAGAGCCGTTACTGACAAAATCCCACGGGATATCAAGAGATCACTGGCCGCCCACCTACAAGATGGTCAGACTTCTTCATCAAGACCCTGAAGGAACGGTTTGAGGCTCTTTGTATTCCTGAAGCAACCAGATGCCATTAGGCCACACTGGCATGTGATAGGGTCAAATGGAAATGTTACTGGCACCCGCTTGAGCAAATCAATGAATAACGGGATGTCAAGTGATCAAGTCAAGTGATCCCTAACCATTGCAATACCTATTTTTAACATCAGTTAGTTAGTTGGTTGGTTAGTCGGTTAGTTGGTTAGTTGGTTAGTTTTTTAGATCACATCAGTGATGCTCAGGGCTTACTCCTGGCTCTGCACTCAAGAAGCTCTCTGAGCAGTGCTTGGGGACTATTTGGGGCCCTGGGTGTCAGTTGTGTGCAAGGCTAGCCCCTACCAGCTGCGCTATCTCTCTAGCCCTGAGAAATACCTATTTTAACTGTATGTCTTTTCTGTGGGTGAGGTTTAAAATGACAAATTAAATTAACTAGTTCATCTGGCACGTCACCCTTTCATTCTACTTATTTTATTCATTTAAACCCTTATTTCACACTTCATTGTTCCGAGGCGTCTTTTTATTAGTCAATATAGCTAAATGTTTGTACATTTTATTCATGTTTTAAAAAAACTCACCTGCTTATTGATCTTCTCTACTTTAATAGCATTTTTCATTATAGTCTTCATTGTTTTATTTATTTTGCTGTCTTTGGGTTTAGTTTTTTCTTTTACTAATTCCTTACAGAGTAAAATCAGATTATTGATTTAATTTCTTTCTCTTTTTCAATGCAAGCATTTAAAATTGTTAATTCCCCTTTATAATATTGTCTTCACAGCATCTCATAAGAATAGGTTATGCTGTATTTTCATTTTCATTTACCTGATACTTTCTAGCTTCTCTTGCTTTTATTCTCTTCCCATTGGTATAATAATTTGTCAATTTTCATATATTTGTACATTCAGTTTTCTTCTTGCCATTAATTTTCAGCTTTAGTCATTGTAATTACAAAATATACGTGGCCTGATTTCAATCAATTCAGCTCACAAGACTTTGTTTTGTGAACTAACATATAGTTTACCTGGAGAATGTTCTATGTGCATTGAAAAAACATGTATGCTGTGTCACGTGGAGTTTTTTGCATATTTCTGTTAGAGATGATTATTCTATAATGTGGTCAAGTATTTTATTTACTTATATACTTTTTCATTAATTTCTCTATGTTTGAAAGTAGTGCCTTGAAGACTTTGTCTTTAACTGGAGAACTTCCTTTCTGCTATTCAGTCTTTGTGCAATGTACTTTTTTTTTTTTAGTAAAACACTGGTATCTATTTTTTAATTAAATATTTTATTATACCACCGTGAGATATACAATTACAACGTTGTTCATGTTTGGAGGTTTCGGTCACATAGTGTTCCAGCACCCGCCCTCCACCAGTGCCCATATCCCACCACCAATGTCCCAAATTCCCTCACCCCTCCCATAGCCTGCCTAAATGGCAGGTTCTTTATCTCTTTTCTTTCTCCCTCTCTCTTCCTTCCTCCTACACATTGTGGGCTGTGCAATGTACTTTAAACTCTAATGTTGACAGATGCCTTTCCATACTAATGAATCAGCATTTTAACAATATACAGTATGTTTTTAGTTTTATTGTTTTTAAGTGTATTTTGTTTGATATTTAGAGTCATAGTTCAATCCTTTGTTATTAGTACAGAATACTTTTTTTGGGGTTGAGGACAAGATTTTTATCCTTCCACTTTAAACTTACATACTTAAACCTAAAGTTAATCACTTGGTGACAGTATTTGTTGAATATTCTTTTAGTTTTTTAAACTTAATTTTTATAATCTGGTTTTTGCTTGAGGATCTAATCTAACAGTCTTATACTTAATGTAATTATTGATAAAGTAGGAATTACTTTTGTCATGTTTTCTGAATGCCTTAAACCTTTTAAATCTTAAGTTTCTTTCATGACTGCTTTCTTTTGTGTTTGTTTATTGTTGTGCCAAGGGTTAAACCCAGGACTCCACATATTTGAGTCATAAAATTTTCCACTGAGTCATATGTTTTGATTTTTTTTCTCACTTCCTTGTCTCTGGATTCTTGTGTGTGTGTGTGTGTGTGTGTGTGTGTGTGTGTGTGTGTGTGTGGTTAATATGAGGAGTATATGGAACACCATGCACATATAACTTTATATTTTAAGTAGATAATAATTTAATTGCTGACAAATAACAGCTGCTTTATAACTATTTATGTTTATGTTGTGCAACTGTTTATGTTGCAGTCACACAGTACATTCTTAGACTGTGTGTCCATATATATTCATTTTAATTCATTATTCATTTATTTTTTAATTTTGTAAAACAAAAAGTAGATTTTTAAATTAAAATTTCAATAATCATTATTTTTATTTTGGAGGTGTTTAAAAGAGTTTGCCTCCCGCTCGGCAAGCCTGGCAAGCTGCTTGTGTTGTATTTGATATGCCAAATTCCAGTAACAATTATATTAGGTCATTCTCATGACCTAATATAATGGTTTGAGGCTCTTTATGTTCCTGTAGCAAGCCGATGCCCTTGACTCCACTGGCATGAGACAGGACATATGGAGATATTACTGGTGCCCGCTCTAGCAAATAGATGATGAACGGGAAGATTGTGATCGTGAATCATTATTTTTATAATTGTCTATTTTATTGGAGCTCTTGATGCTCCTATTTACTATTTTTTGTTCTTTCATTTTAACTCTGAAGATTTCATGTAGTCAATCCTGGTGGCAAAGATTTTATTTTATTTTTTTTCATTTCTTACGACTGTGTCGGGTTTCTCTAATTTCGAAGGCAATTATTATGCCAGATGCAGAGGTCAATTTTTTCCTTCAGTACTTTAAATACCACACTTTTTGACCTCCAAGGGTTCTTCAGAAAAATCAATGAATTATTGATACTAATCATTGTACATAAGTTGTTTCCCTTTTATTACATTTAATGTTATGTCTTTGTCTTTTGATGTTTTATTATAGCATGACTTTCCCCCTTGGATTAATTCATCTGATGCTCACTGAGATTTCTGGTTCACGTAGATCCACGTCTTTCCAATTTTTTTTTTTAAGTTTTTGGCCATTCTGTCTTCAAGTACTCTCTAACACTTTTCTTTCTGTCTTGTGCTGTGCATGTTTTGAAGCTGTCCTGTGGGTCTCTGGGATGTGTACTCAATAGTTTCAAATAGCCCATGGGAAGTTCTCTATTGCTCTTCTGTTCACTCAAAAATGATTTTGGCAGATTCCAACAAAAATTCAACTTATATTATTATCCATGAGGGCCGCCATTTTCCATATCTGGACTTCCCTCTTGTCACAACTCCACCCAGAAGATGAGCCTATCACAGCCGCATGGTTCATCAATAAATGCTGGATTTAGAGGTGACTGCAAGAGTATGCCACCCGCAACGGCAGAGCCTGGCAAGCTACCCATAGTCGGGGGCGCCGCCGGGGGTCCCCGACAGTGCTGGGAAGCGAGTTCCCTTCTACCTCCGAGCCGGCGAGGAATGGATGAAGACTCAGGAATCCGATGCAGTTTTAAAAGGGCTTTACTATCACAGGTTCCAATATACAATCCAAGAGCAGGGGAAAACCTCCGGACTCTGGGTTCCCAGCTAGGCCCCAGCCAGGTGTAGGCCAAGATGGCAGCCACCACGTGGTGAGGCCCAACAGAGAATGGAGAGGGACAGAGAAGCAAAACACCAAGGGAAGCCGAAACGGCAAAAAGGGGAAAAAAGAGAGAGCTTCTTTCTTCTTGCAGCTTATTTTATAGCTAGAAATCCTCCCAAACTCCCCAGCCCAGCCCATTCTGGGCTGGGCTATCTAGAGATGAAAGCAGGAAAATAGCTCTATAGAATGTAGCAACTTCAGGAGACTATTAGGCTGTTTTCAAGGACCCAGAGCTAATTAAAAGCCTCCTAGCAGAGCTGGGAGGAGCTATAAGCTAAATGTAACTTCCTCTGGCAGGAAGGATCAAATGCCCTCAGGTAATTTCTCCCAGCACCTCACCTAATATCTTGAGCCAAGATCTGCCTGGAATTGCCTTTATAGGGTAGAGAAGGGGGTTTCTGAGATGGCATGTCTCTGTACCAAAGACTAATACTAATGCCAGTTAAATATTTCTCCAAATCTTCACAAGAGTCTAGTCTACTTCACGGTAGTTTTGTATTTTAGTTGCCTTTGAGTTATCAGGGAGCCATGCTTGCTTGCTTGGAGGCAAACAGCATTTCTCTCTGGTCTAATTACTTAGAGATCCAACGTGGCCAGGCAAATATGTTGGTAAGATCTAACTAGTCTCACGATGATTGTGTTAGCATGAGAGAATATTACCAGCCAGTACAGAATACATGGTCAGATAAGACTGCCACATTCAGACTATCCCCCTATCTATGAAGTGACCTGCAGGAGGCAATCCAGGGCAGATGTAGAGGCCTAGGCTTTTAGGTGTCCTGTAACAACCCATGTCGTATTTGATATGCCAAATACCAGTAACAATTATAGACCTCATTCCCATGACCTGATGGAATGGTTTGAGGCTCTTTATGTTCCTGGAGCAAGCAGATGCCCTTGGGCTCTACTAGCATGGGACAGGACATATGGAGATGTTACTGGTGCCCGCTCCGAGCAAATCGATGATGAACAGGAAGACAGTGACAGTGAATTATTATGTTTTTGAGGTTCAAAAATTATTTGGTCCCTTTTATAATTAACAACCTCCTTTATTTTCTTCATTTGCCACTTTCCTGATTTTAATCATAGTGATTAGAGCATCTTTTGGATGTTATTTTTAGACTGCCTTTGTTTGACAGGCGATCTTTCCCAGGGCAGGTTGTTTTTAGTTATTTGCTTATTTATTTATATTTTATTGATGAACCAAATAAAATAAAATATAAATAAATTTATATTTTAGAGGTGACTACAACAGTATGCCACCCACACGGCAAGCCCTGGCAAGCTGCTCGTCGAGTAGTATTTGATATGCCAAATACCAGTAACATTTATATTAGGTCATTCCCGTGACCTAATATAATGGTTTGAGGCTCTTTATGTTCCTGGAATAAACGGATGCCTTTGGGTTCTACTAGCATGAGACAGGACATATGGAGATATTACTGGTGCCCGCTCTAGCAAATAGATGATTAACGGGAAGATAGTGATAGTGATAGTGATTTATACTTTAAATAGGCTGAAAGGATGCCTACCCCAATGGAGAGTGGCAGGTATTGCATCTGGCTGCCACTAGTGTAAAGCACCGGGTCCAGGTGTTTTGTTGTTGTTTTTATTTATTTAATGTATTTATTTATTTTGGCCAGAGCTTGGTGTCAACAGCACAGACTTTCACTTCTGACTAAGGGGTGGAAGCTTATTTCTATAGCCTTGTCCCTTCAACTGCTGGGTCGGGTTGGCCATCGGTGATAATGGCTGATGGCGCCATGATGCTCAGAGTTGCCTTCACCAGCTGATGCTGCCCCCGAGTCTACAACATTCTACAGTCACCCACTCTTGAACGCCTGTGTGTCTCAGCATCACTCGGCTGTGCAATGGAGTTAAGTTCTTCTGGACTTTAGCAGGAATCTTTCCTTGTCACGATCCATTCAGCCACTTCGCCTGTTCCATCTTGCAATTGTAGCACTTAATGAATTTATAGTAATTGTACTTTAAGTGGCTGAAACAGTTCTACAAGTTTACTATTGCTTTAATTATTTTTATCTTCCTTTTTATTTCTTTCTGTAGTTGTTTTGGAAGTGCCACACTTGGTGATGCTCAGGGATTACTCCTGGCTCTGCACTTAGGAATCACTCGTGGGGAGCTCGGCAGACTAAATGGAATGTCAGGGATCAATCTCAGGTTGGTCATGTACCAGGCAAGTGCCCTACCCACTGTGCTATTGCTCCAGCTGCACTACTTATTTGTTTGTTTATCTGTTTGTTTTTTGCTTTATGGGCCACACCAGCAATGCTCAGGGGTTACTGCTGGCTCTGCACTCAGGAATTACTCCTGGTAATTACCCTGGTGTTCAGGGGACCATATGGGATGCCAGGGATCAAACCGGGTGGGCCACGTGCAAGGCAAAAGCCCTACCCACGGAACTATCACTCCGGCCCCCGTTTATTTTTTGAGGTACCATGACTTGCAAACTGTTAATGATCGTTCCATGCATGCCTCATTCCATGCCATACCTCTACCAATGTCCCCCATCTACTTCCAAACAGGTACATTAAGTTCTAAAAATTAACCCTCTAGTTCTGTTACTTTGACCATTTGTTGCTCCTTTAGTATATGTTATTTGAAAAATAAGATAATACCCTTCAAAAAATATAAGATTATGCCCTTTTTTAAATTTAGAAAATTCTTTTTTATTATTCATTTTAATCAGCCAGTTGCAGTTCTGGGTGAGCCCACCAGGCCTTGCCGGAGGGCATTGAATTGGGAGAGGACACCCAGATTCATCTCCCCAGGGAACCTGGATTCGATCACCCAGTCGTGCATACCTGGGCTTGGAACTCGACTATTTCGGTGGGTGTGGCTCTGCCGAGCTGTGGAGTTCGGACCTTGAGAGTGGCTGTGGTTGTGATGCATGAGGTTTCGGGCCTCTGAGGGTCTGATCAGGAGGCAGGGGGGCCCGGCCCTGCCCCCCTTCCAGCACCTCTCATCAGCCCTGCACAGGCCGAGCAGGCAGCAGCTCAGCCCTGTTTCTCTTGCTCATTTCTTTATATTTTTTGTATTGGCTTCTTTTTGCTCCCCAGTAGACATTTATGTATACAATTTCCATTATGTATATGCAAAGAGCATAAGGCTTTAAGTGTAACCAATAATTTTCTTAGTCTATTTAAAAATTAATTTACTGGCAGATACAAGTGATATTCAATTAACTACATAATTAAAGAAACAATTTGAAACATTCTGGCATATGTAGGCATCTGAAACCTCCACTACAATCAAGATCAGAGCCATATCTCCAAAGTCACACTTATATTCCTAATTCTTAAGTTCTTTTCTTCCTGTTTAATTTTGTCAATAAACCTAGGAGTTCTCAGGTCAGGAAACTTTGAATCACTTGTGGTTCCTTCCTCAACCATCTATTCCCACCAGTGTCCTGTGTTCACGTCCCTCCTTCAGGCAGACACAAGCTAACTGCTGGGACACTTGTGCAATGTTGTTCATCCACAACTGAGCTCACGTAGTAGTCTACGGATCACTAGGCCAACAGTTCTCTGGGACCAGAGCAATAGTACAGTGGATAAGGCATTTGCCTGGTACACAGCAGTTTAACCCACAGCGTCCCGTAGGGTCCCCTGAGTACCAGGAGTGAAGCCTGAACACAGAGCCAGGAGCAAGCCCTGAGCACCACTGTGTGGCTCTAAAACAAACAAATAAACAAATAATCAAAAAGTACTGGTTCAGCCAGAGCGTGCTCAGAGAACACTGATGGCCTGTCCTGTTTCTGTCCAGGAATCTTATCCCTTTTGAGAGACAGACCGAATGCTATGAACAAATCAGAGTTTATTGTGCTGGCTAGCCAGGGTCCAGCTCCCACACGGACTCTCAGGTTTGAACAGGCAGAAGGGACCTTGAGACCTCCTCAAAAGGCCCCTTATGAAGGCTCTTCCTCTCCATCACAACAGGGCCTGTGCAGTATCACTGTCTTCCAGTTCATCATCGATTTGCTCAAGCAGGCCCCAGTAACATCTCCATATGTCCTGTCTCATGCTAGTAGAGGCCCAAGGGCATCTACTTGCTCCAGGAACATAAAGAGCCTCAAACCATTCGGAATGAGGTCTATAATTGTTACTGGTATTTGGCATATCAAATACGACATGGGTAGCTTTCAGACTCTGCCGTGCAGGTAGCATACTCTTGCAGTCATCTCTAAGTCCAGCATTTATTGATGAATCGCGCGGCTGCTTTGCCGAGCGCGAGCCAGGCTGTAATAGGCTGGTCTGCTGGGGTGGAGTTCTGACGAGAGAAGTCCATATGTGGAAAATGGAGGCCCTCATGGAGTTGGGGGTGCGTCTGGCTTGTTGCAAGGCTCTGCTGGAGTGGTGGGCCAGGGCTAGAACCTGCCATCCCTCCTGGGCGCCTTGTGAGCGGCTGGGCACAGGGAGAGCAAGTAGCAGCTCTGCCCCATGTCTGTGCAGTATAAACCAATTAGTTTGTAATAGCTTATCTCTAGCCTATCCACTCAAGGTATATTACTTTTAGCCAAAAAGGTGTGCGGTTACATGAGCAAGTAGGCAGGGCACGTCCCACACATACACAGGGTCAACTCCCTTGACCAGTCCAGGCGGGCATGTCCACCATGAGCCCATCCAGGCCTGGCACACTCGCACCAGGTCAACTTCCTGGCCCTGCCCACATTCCACAGCCGTCTTCCTTGCCCTGCCCATTTCACAGGCCCCCTCCTGTATCCTGGGTAGAGAGGCATCAGCACCCAGGGCATCAGCACCCAGGGTGGGTGGAGGGGCCTTACTGATCTCTGTTGGGGGGAAATCTGTGACAAGCTACTATTCTTTCATTCCCTTATCCTTTCAGTTGGGGGAGCCTGTGGGCGGGGCCTTCCCTCAGCATTCACCTAGTACCTCTGCTCTAGCCTCAACCTGCTTGTTCCAGGGCCCACAGTAAACACCTCCAGGATGAGGGGTGCCCTGCATCAGCCCAGGCACCCTGGCACCACCTTCTCCTCTACGGGAGGCATGTCTTCAGCCTGAGCAGCATGTGACGCCACGTAGAGGGTCAGGGCTAGGCTGGGGCCCTGAGCCAAGTCACAGGGAGCTGAGGCAGACACACAGGAACCTCCAGGTCCACAAAAATTAAAAGGGCTGAAGAAACAAACACCATGGGTTACTGGTTACTGGGAAACCTGACCTCAGGGGAAAGTTCCCATGTACTGGCCCCAGGAAGAAAGGCAAAGGAGGGAGGAGGGGCAGAACACAGGTGGTGGAAGCTTTCTAGTGGGTGGTCATTTCACCCTACAGAAACTGAGGGTTGCAGCCCGCCATACAAGATTGCATAACTTGTGGTGTGTGTGTGTGTGTGTGTGTGTGTGTGTGTGTGTGTGTGAGAGAGAGAGAGAGAGAGAGAGAAGAGAAAAGCATGCAGAGAGAACAGAGCCTGGCGTGGGATCAGCACTATGTCTAAGCTTATGCTGTGATTAGTATAAAAGTTCCCTGAAACACTGATTTCAACCAAAACCACGTCTTTCAAGCTAGCAACACCTGGACCTGTGGCCTGCCCTGTGTCCGACTCCCAGTACAAAACACTGACATTCTCTGGGCTCTCACAGCCTCTCTGCTGTCGGATGCGGTCAGGGATTTGGAATCTCACGCTTTTTCTTTCTCAGACCCTCATGGCCTCATCTCCTCCTCT
>JAJIBD010010432.1:0-47837 GCA_021461705.1 Cryptotis parvus | reverse complement strand
CAAGCTTGCATGCATGAGTGAACAAAATTGCAATATCTAAAATGGGAAGTAGAGTGGGAGCGTGCATGTTAGGAAGAAGAGAAAGTAGTGGTTATTTTGAAAGATTATAGCTGATCTGTTAAACCACTCAGAAAATAGTTAAAATTTTGGTAAAAGCCCCAATTACAGAAAAATGATAGTAAAATCCACCATATATACATGGAAAAAATACTTTTACCTAGTTTTAATGCTAAACAATATCCAAATTTATGTAGTTGAGCCTTGGTTAAAAATGGAGTTTCATTTTTGAAATTAAGATTATAATTTTCAGCTAGAGAGAGTTAATATGTGATTGTATGTAGTGTGTATATAAGCTTTATGTAAATAAGAATGACCTAGATATGATTATACAATTTGATATATTAAATCTTGATGGATTAATTTCCATAAGAAAAAGGACTAGCTGGAGTATTGGAAAATGTAGTTGTGTCGGCTCTCAGTGTTTTCAGTTTTACAGTTAACTACCTTAATAATCTTTAAGCATAAGCATATACATATTTAAACCAATTCAAACTTTATTGACTTTTTTAATACTTTATGATTTTATTTATTGATAATTCAGCATAAGTTTTATTGGTTGATAAAATCAGGGTGACATAAAATGCATTTCTTTTGATTGGTATGCAGGGAGAACTATATTCTTGGCCTTCCAAAGTAAAAGACCATCCACAATCTTTATTCAAAGTTTTCTTCTTTTCAATATAGCATATTTATGAATGTAATTTCACCCTTACTTCTCATTTCTCTATCTTTGCTCTTTAACTTGTGTTTCATTTATGGCATTTATGGGAATGCATTCTTGTAGTTTTGTTACACCTCTGGGTTTCTTTGGAAAATCATTAGATTTTAGGAGTTCTTTTCTTGGCAAAGTATGTGGTACAGCAATTTTGTCTGAATCTTCTAAAAATATATTTGTGCCAGTGCCTACATCTACAGCACCTGAAACCATACTTGCTCCCACACTGTATCAGATAAGATTAATCTTCAGCTGCAAACCTGACATCTGCCAATTCAGCAGACCCATATGGAGAAAATAATGTCTATTTAATAAATGGCATAGCTACAGCAAAATAATGAAATTAAATCACTATCAATTATCATGCACAAAAATGAACTCAAAGCAGATAAAGAATGGAATGTAGACTCAAAATCATAAAATAGATTGAGGTTTGCTGTTCAAGCCTGTATTCTCCCTTGAACGCTTATCTGGCTTCTTCTACTCTGTAGAAGTCCTTGTTTTCTCTTGAATGCATACTAGCTCTTGTTCTCTCCCTTCTCAGTTTTCACAATAAATTGTTTTCAATAAAATATAAGTTGCTTTGTTAAAAAAAATAAAATAAATTGAATAAATCATTTGTTAAAACATAAATAAAACACATAATAAAATAATTCAGAACGTTTGTTATATTAATGTCTATTATTATATTAAAATGACTTCCCCATATTTGGAAGAAATAAATAAATGACAATGAAACAAACTCAAGAATTAAAAATGAGATTTCTAACAACAAAACAATAACAGAAAACCTTCTATCCAAAAGGAGAGAACATTTTCACAAAGTTTAAGCAACAGATGACTAATATTCATGATTCGTATGGAATTTAAAAAATATCACAAGAATATAAGCAATTATATTGAACAGAACTGAATCAGACTTCAACAAACAGAGCACACATGTTAAACATGGATATAAAAATGTTCTGTCTTTAATGAACAAAAAAAAAAGCAAATTAACCCTGTAAGACTGAAATCCAAACATGGACTTCTTCATAATTGTATATCTCATGGTGGTATAATAGAATATCACGATCACGATCTTCCCTTTGATCATCTATTTGCTAGAGCGGGCACCAGTAATATCTCCATATGTCCTGTCTCATGCCAGTAGAGCCAGGGGCATCGGCTTGCTACAGGAACATAAAGAGCCTCAAACCATTATATTAGGTCATGGGAATGACCTAATATAAATGTTACTGGCATTTGGCATATCAAATACGACATGAGCAGCTTGCCAGGCTTGCCGTGTGAGTGGCATACTCTTGTAGTCACCTCTGAATAAAGCATTTATTGATGAACCACACACCGCTAGCAGCTGCGTGAAGCCGGGCTGTGATAGTCTGGTCTGCTGGGTGGATTTTGGATTTGTGACGAGAGGGAAGTCCGGATGTGGAAGATGGTGGGCCCCATGGAATCGGGGTGTCATCTGGCTTGTTGTGAGGCTCTGATGGGGTGGCAGGCCAGGGCTACAACCCGCCATGCCTCCCAAGCACCTCATGAGTGGCTGGGCACAGGGAGAGCAAAGGAGCAGCTCTGCCCCATGTCTGAGAGTCTCTGGTTCAGCAAACCTGGGCCGGATTGAAAAAAAAAAACTGCTGCAGGGTGGGTGTGGATGATCCAGGCTGTGATAGTCTGGTCTGCTGGGTGGAGTTGTGACGAGAGGGAAGTCTGGATGTGGAAGATGGTGGGCCCCATCACAATATTAAAGCTTTATAAACTTTTAACATAAGAAGATATCCCGAAAGACAGAAGATGACAAATACGTAGTTAACTACAACTTAGGAATATTGGAGCAGTGGATAATATCAATGTGCAAAGTTCTGGGATTTATCCGCTGAACCACATGACACCAACAGGGTGTGGCCCCTGAGTGCCACCTGATCTGACCCTGACCCCTGAACACAGCTGACTGCAGCTCATGGCAGATATCACAGTTATAAATAATATTAAATAAAATAGTTCCATCTATAGATTCCTCATGTGCCCATTTTGAGGCATGCATTTATTATAGTATTAAGTTATGTAGCAAATAGACACTCTTCTGATTACTTTTATATAATTTTGCGTGCATTAAATTTCTGATCAACATAGGAATAGAAGAGAAATATTTACTAGATTCAATATATATATATATATATATATATATATATATATATATATATATATATATATATATATAGTTTCACGATTTTAACCATAAACTGACAAAAGTCAAGGCTGTTTCTTAAAAATCATGACTATTCTTGAAATTGGGTGTCTGTACTCTATAATTAGTGTACTATATACTTTACAATATATTAGAATGTTGATATAAAAGTCTTAATATTTACTATTTTTCTCTCTTTTTTACAGTAATCTTCCCAACAGTATCAGCCCAGTGGTGGTGGTTGGGCCTTTCGGTTTGGTATCACTATCTTCCCGTTCATCATCGATTTGCTCGTGCGGGCCCCAGTAACATCTCCATATGTCCTGTCTCATGCTAGTAGAGCGCCCAAGGGAATCTTCTTGCTCCAGGAACATAAAGAGCCTCAATCCATTCCAGAATGAGGTCTATAATTGTTACTGGTATTTGGCATATCAAATACAACACGGGTAGCTTGCCAGGCTCTACCAGTACAGGTACTCTTGTACAAGTACAAGTACAGGTACTCTTGTACAAGTACAGGTACTCTTGTACAAGACTACTCTTGTAGTCATCTCTAAGTCCAGCATTTATTGATGAACCGGCGTGGCGCAAGCGACTGTGCGAGCCAGGCTGTGATAGGCTGGTCTGTTGGGTGGAGTTCTGAGGAGAGAGAAGTCTGGATGTGGAAAGTGGAGGCCCTCATGGAGTGGGGGTCATCTGGCTTGTTGCGAGGCTCTGCTGTGGTGGTGGGCCAGGGCTAGAACCCACCATCCCTCCCGGGTGCCTTGTGAGGGGCTGGTCACAGGGAGAGCCAGTAGCAGCTCTGCCCCATGTCTGCGAGTCTCTGGACTAGCATACCTGAGCTGGATTTAAGAAAGACTGCTGCAGGGTGGAACTCGATGAGCCGGGCTGTGATAGGCTGGTCTGCTGGGTGGAGGTCTGACGAGAGAGAAGTCCGGATGTGGAAAATGGAGGCCCTCATGGAGTTGGGGGGTCATCTGGCTTGTTGCGAGGCTCTGCTGGGGTGGTGGGCCAGGCCTGGAACCCACCATCCCTCCCAGGCGCCTCATGAGCGGCTGGTCACAGGGAGAGCCAGTAGCAGCTCTGCGCCATGTCTGCGGAGTCTCTGGACCGTCATACCTGAGCCGGATTTAAGAAAGACTGCTGCAGGGGTGGAACTTGATGAACTGGGCTGTATAGGCTGGTCTGCTGGTTTGGTGTTTTGGCACAATGACTTGGGTGCTACAAGGGCCACATCCTCTGCACAGAAAGTCATGCAATTCTGAAACCCAAATTCCATGCATATTCTTCCACCTACCTCTCACCTCTGTGGGTAGTTTTGTTTCTTGACAAAGTAAGATTCCAAAACTTATTATATCCTGTCCACTTGATATTACCTCTTCAATGAGAGTATATCATGCTTCAGGACTAATCTTCTCATAAAGTTCCTGGCAACACTGAATGTCTGCAATAAGGAAGTTGTTCAGATAAACAAGGAGGAGAGTTTCAGCGAATATGAAGTAATGGAATAACTGCAGAGCTGAATAAAGCTGCTATGTTTGAGTGTTGTGAGTGAAGAGGATGGGACTAGGAGCATTCACAGAGTTGGGCAAAGGTGAATTGGAAGAATGTGTAAGTCTAACAAGAATTGTAAATACCTCAATCACTGTCTCACTGTCTGCATTTGCCTGAGCAGGCACCAGTAATATCTCCATATGTCCTGCCTCATGCTAGTAGAGCCCAAGGGCATCTGTGTGATCCAGGAACATAAAGAGCCTCAAATCATTCCATCAGGTCATGGGAATGAGGTCTATAATTATTACTGGTATTTGGCATATCAAATATGACAAGGGTAGCTTGCCAGGCTCTGCCGTGTGCATGGCATATTCTTGTAGTCACCTCTGATCTCCAGCATTTATTGATGAATCACGCCAGGCTGTGATAGGCTCTTCTGCTGGGTGGAGTTCTGACGAGAGGGAAGTCCTGATGTGAAAAATGACTCCCCTCATGGAGTGGGGGGGTCATCTGGCTTCTTGCGAGGCTCTACTGGGGTGGCGGGCCAGGGTTAGAACCCGCCATCCATCCCGGGTGTCTTGTGAATGGCTGGGCACAGGAAGAGCCTGTAGCAGCTCTGACCCATGTCTGTGAGTCTCTGAATCAGCATACCTGGGCCGGACTTGAAAAAGACTGCTGCAGGGTAGGTCTCCATGAATTCTCCTATGGGTAGGCCCTAAACCGCACATTCTTAGAAAGTACTGGGGACACTATTACTACTGCTAATCTGAAACTCAAATTAACTATCAACACTCTACAATCAATAATGAAACTTACAAGATTCAATGTACTTCAGTAAGAGCTATTACAGGACCAAAGAGATGGTATAAAGTGTGTGCTTGCCTTGCATAAAGCCGACCCCACACATAAAGCAAACCCCTTTCTTGGTAAACATGGAGTCCAGAGAGTGGTTACAGCTGTAACTGCACAAAGTATATTCCAAAAATGTGTTTATAAAGAGTGCAAAAACTGGGCTGGAGCGATAGCCCAGTGGGTAGGGTGGGCATTTTCCTTGCACATGGCCAGCCCATGGCGGCCGGGTTCGATCCCTGGCATCCCATATGATCCCGCTAGCAATGCCAGGAGTAATTCCTGAGTGCAGAGCCAGGAGAAACCCCTGAGCATCTCCGGCTGTGGCCCAAATAAACAACTAAATAAATAAATAAATAAATAAAATAAATAGATAGATAGAATAAATAAATAAGAGTGCAAAAACCAGGCCATGTGATATAAACAGGACAGCTAAGGATAAGGACTTAACATAAAAGAAAATCTCAGCACAACTGTGACGGCTCCAAGACCTGGTACATGCTGTGCACTCAGGAGCACTGGGTTCAATGCTCAGCACTATGTAGTCTCCTGAGCACTAAGCTGAAAGTGGCCTAAGCAAGTCCAGGCATAATCCAAAACCAGATTCTATTCTTCATTTGTTTGTCACTGAATATTTTTGTGCTCATACTAAAATGTTTTAGTTTTCTTTTTTTTCTGCCCCCCCAATAATAAACTCCTCTAAACGGTAAAGGACCTTATTTTGGGCCACAGATAGTACAATGGGTAAGGCACTTGCCTTGCACATAGTCAATTCTGGCTGACTGCTGGTACCACATATGGTTCCCCAAGTACCATCAGGAGTGATCTTTCAGCACAGAGCAAGAGTAAGAACTGAGCTGCACTGGGTGTAAGCCAAAAAAATAAAAAAGGGGGAAACAAGAGAAGACTATGAAACAGAGAAACCACAGTAAATCCTGGATCATAAATTCCTATCTTCAAAGTATGAAATGTGTCATGAAACAACATTAAGTTTTTATGTTAGACAGGCACCTTCTAGTAAGCACTACAAGCTGACATTCTGGCAGGTCAGAGAGGATCTCTAGATAGCCATGAACATCAAATGTGCATATAAGCTGACATCTCCTGGTATCCTAGGAAGCTCCTTGTGACTGTTATGCGTCAAATTCGACAATGAGCAGTCTTCCTCATCCACAGATAAATGATTTACACACTCCATTAACAACTCATACCATTAGCAAACAGTTTATCAGCTACAATTACCATGCCCCCTCTCCATCCTTTCCTATGAGCAGGGAGGAACCTTAAGAGACAATCCATTCCAGACCCCAATTTAGTATTTTAGAAAATTGTAGTCCACAATGACTTAAAGAGAGAAAATTAAATATTGCCCCTGAACAAGGAGGCTGTTTCATCAGCATGTTCCAGCTAATTCAGGCTCCAAATAGAATGACGGAAATAGTTTATGGTGAAGGTCTGGAGAAGAGGCTAACATGTTAGTACAATACCAATAAGAATGTAAGAAGTCAGGAGCAGCCAAACTGGTTTCTGTTTATGTTAAAACTCTAAAATAACTTCAGTATTACTGTAAACTATATTTCCCTTAAAAATAATAAAGAGGTGTAGAGGCAAGAGAGCAGGTAGCACATTTGCCTTGCATGCAGGAGACCTGGGGTCAATCCCTGACATCCCATATGGTCGCTAAGCACCACACCTCAGGAAAAATTCCTAAACACAGAGCCAAGAATAACCCCTGAGCACCACCAGGTATGGCCCCAAAACTAAAGTAAGTGGTAAACAATTTCCCAAGACCTGTGAGTTTCTGGAAGTCATAATTCATAATGGGGTCAAACAAAGGTAAATAGAGTAACTACCACACCACTTTAAATAAGAGAGTGTGCTCATATAAACAATGTCTTAGTAACAATGGAGGAAAAAGTATTTTATTTCTACTCAAATTATGCAAATGCCAGGAAAATAAAGTTGTCAGATTGGAGGAAAAAAAACATAAACTTTTTTTTGGCCTTTTTTTTTGGGGGTCACACCCGGCAATGCTCAGGGGTTTCTCCTGGCTCTGCACTCAGGACTTACTCCTGGCGGTGCTCAGGGGACCATATGGGATGCCGGGATCGAACCCGGGCCGGCACAGGCCAGCCAGCGTGCAAGTCAAACGCCCTACCCACTGGGCTATCGCTCCAAAAAACAAAATCTTTAATGGAAAAATGTACCAGTGTTCAAGCAAATAAATAAGGAGCCTATTGTTCCCAAGAGAGCAGCTTTCATCCAGAAATCCAAGGGAAGGTGTTAGAATCTTTTTTTTTTTGCTTTTTTGAGTCACCTGGCAATGCTCAGAGGCTACTCCTGGCTCTTTGCTCAGGAATTACTCCTGGCAGGGTTCAGGGGGACCATATGGTATGCCAGGGATCAAACCTGGGTCGGTCAAATGCAAGGCAAATGCCCTACCCGCTGTACTATCACTCTGGCCCTGGCTTTAGAAGTTTTTAAGCAGAGGCACAACATGACTTTATATTTAACAGATGCCCTCTGACTGCTCTATTGAGAATATACTAAAAAGATGCTAGAATGAAATCTAGCAGCAATTAGAGAGAAGAATTCATTTTTAAATTTTGGATCAGAAATACTTATGCATATAAATAAATAAAATAATCAGAATTTGATTCAGTGTAGCAACTGTGAAGTTAATGAAAAAAGTAGTGAAATTTAATTTGCTGGATATATTTTTGAAACTGTGTATAGAGTTCTAATTGTGTTTTGAAGCGAGAGCCTTTAAAACTTTCCAAGAAACTAAATGTGGGTTATACAAAAAAAAATTGGGAGTAAAAGGTAACAGATTTCTATGGGGAACAACTGATAAATGAGAATTTCTTTTCTGAGATGAAAGATCTTTGGGTACAAGTAAAGCAAAAGAATATTGTGTATTCTCCTTTTTACTTATGAAACATGTTAGTCATTTAGGTATCACTTGTCTTCCCATTTTTCATTGATTTGCTGGAGTGGGCACCAGTAACATCTCCATACATCCTGTCACATGCTAGTGCAGCCCAAGGACATCTTCTCGCTCAGGAACACTAAGAGCCTCAAACCATTCCTTCAGGTCATGGGAATGAGGTCTATAATTGTTACTGATTTTAGGCATATCAAACACTGGTAGCTTGCCAGGCTAGGTAAAGATGTGGAATAGTCAGTTTTCATCTAGGCAAAGATATGGAATAGTCAGTTTCAATATTAGTTCAGAGTTTAAGATAATATCTACACTCACAGTTGCAATTTTATAAAGCAGCACAAAGTGGTAATTAGAGATAAGATATTTAATTAAAACAGCAATGAAGCAGTGCAGATAGAAAGACAAGTCCTAAAACTGAGAAGTAGGGTCTTTAATGTGTTTAAGATCAGGAACATGATCACCAACTGATACAGGAGATAGAAGGAAAGGTGATTTCCAAACAGAGAGGGAAAAATCAAGTCATTGTAGTGCCCTTGAACCAAATAAGAAGAGTTTTAAGAAGGAAGAAGTGACCAAAGTTGCCAAGCACTGCTGATAGTTACAGTTAAAATGCTAACTGAAAACTGATCCTTAGATTTAACAAAGTGCTATAATTCATAAAATCTTGAGTGAAGTGGCTCAGGTAGACGGACTAAAGGAATTGAAGAAAACATCTGAAGAGTTCAACATTAAAGGTATAGAAAAATAAAGGCGATTAATCTGGTTCACTGTAACTGTAAAATAATCTAGCAGAGAGAATGTGATTAGAAATGAAAAAAAGTGATAAAAATCAGTACAAAATTACTTGAAAATATAAGGCAAATTTTTAACTGGTGTGACCAGGAATATAGATACATTAGTGCTTTGAGAAATATGTTTATCACATAAAGTAAATGTTACAGAGACTAGGAGAACAGTGGTAGAAGAGACATGTTGCAAAAAAATCAGCAAAGATGGACAATGTTTAAAGTCTGAATGAGGTTAAACACCTGAGCTGGTTTATGATGTCAAAAAAGCCATTGCTTGTAAGATTCTTTATCAAATGATCTTGAGTTTTTGAGTACAGTGATTAAGAAGGCAAGTCGTGATAGGAAATAGTCCAATTAACTAAATTTTTACTAAACATGGAGGAAGCCAGAATTTGATCAATAGCGTTACATGTGCCCTGAACACATCTATAAATGACCCAGAACACAGAGCATGGATATGACCCTTATCATTAACAAGTAAGTACACAAAAATGAAGATACATTTCATAGTTCATTGAAGGTTCATTTAAAAAATAAATAAGGAAGAGTGTGCACCATTAAGCAAGTAATGTTTCATGGGCAGAGATTATAATTGTTTGCAATTTAATTCCAGTATTATGCTTAATGTGAAGATAAGTAAAGATAAAAATGTGTTGGTTATGTGAAAACAGATGATTTACTGCATTTTATTGAATGATAGAAAAAATATGCCAATTAATTATTATATTGGAATTGATAAAGTAAAAGAACCAGAAAATTTTACCACTGTATAGGATTATTGAACTAGTGACTTTTGTGATGAAAATTGATGACAGCACATTTTAACTAGCGACCTTAACATCCTGTTCAGAGAGAATGATTGGAGAGACTTTTATAATTCAAGGATAAAACTGAAAGTTATCATCTCGATAGATTTTATAGTACACAGGAAAGGAAAGTATAGTGCAAAGGCAGTAAAAGAGAGAAGAGAAGTTATCTTCAGGTATAAGTTAAATTTACAAGAAGCATAGCTCTTGTAGTCCAAATTCCCTTTATGGCAGAATGCTGTGAATTGTTTGGACATCATTACATAGGTCATTGGTGTTTGCTACAGTGGATATAGTTGGGTTTCTTAAAGTTAATTGATAAATGTATATTATACTGTCTAGTTTTAAAATGAACTTAAGCAAGGTCTCACCCTCTAAAGGTATTTATTAATCTAAAGTGGAATCTAATGCAGGAGATTAGATTCTAACATAATTATTGAGAGAGTTGGTTTACAATTCACTATATTTTGAAGTGCTAAGTTTTCTTCTTCAGATGCTATATTATCTATGTATCTTTTCAACTATATTATTAGAAATAATCAGCTGAGGGCTTAAAGCACATTGAATGATATTTCAGATGAAAATTATCTACAGCATTTATTTCTTCAAGACTACCCTTCTGTCAGCCTTTATCTGTTTTTTGTTTGGTTCCACACATTGCTGTGTGCAGGGATTATTTTTAGCTCTGGACTTAGGAATCACTTGTGATGTTGTTCAGAGAATCATATACAGTCCCAGAGATTGAAGCGGGGTCAGCAGCATCAAGGAGCACATGCTCTGCCCTCTGTACAACCTTTCAAAACCCTCAACTTATATCTGGAAGTTTTGTATATCCCCAATGGATTTTCAAAGCTCCTCTCTCCCCTTCATGATAGAGTGACATATGGCATTCTAAATATCACATTTTATAATGTACACATAAGCATTATTAAAAAATCAATTATCTAGATATTAGAGCCATCTTTGCATTTACTAAACTTCAAAATCATCATTTAGCACATAGAGCCTTTTAAATATTTGCTGAGTCACTAAATGCATAAGTTTAATAGCTAAAATGTGTCTAGTTACAATTAGTTTTATGTTTAAATAGATTTTATGTACTATTTAATTGTGTTAAAATCAAAATTAGAGTTACTATTGGTCCTGTTGAGACATTTAGTTATAATAAGTAAATAAATTACCTACTTTATAATTTCATTGGGTTACAAAATCCTTATTATTTGAGCTTAGGTTACAAGAAAGTATGCTTTTGAATGACTAAGTCCTATTTTAAGGTTCATAATAAGAAATACACCTACAAATAGCTATAACTGTAAAATTAGCAGAACCTAAGTTTTAAAAAGTTTATTATAGTCTAGATATATTGATAAAATAGTATTTAAGCTTTTAGTACTGAGATAAAAAATTTATAGAACACAACCACCACCAACATGCCGATAAACTTCACCACCATCCTTAAGTCACTTCTCTGTGCACCTCCTCCCATTCCTAGTCTTTGTTACTAAGCTTTTTGTTTGCCTTTGTTTTGGGACCATGCACAAGTGCTGTCAGGGCGTACTCTTGGGAAACCATTTGGTGTACAGGGAATTATACCCAGGTTAGCCATATGCAAGGCAAGTACCATAGACACTCTCTCTCTGGCCCTTGTTAATATGTTCTTAATCCAAGACCAAAGGTTTTGGCATTATTTTGTATTGTTTTTGCCCCTGTTTTGTCTCTATATTACACAGATGAGTAAAACCATCTGGTACATGGTCTTTTCCCTCTGGTTTATGAGATTAGTTAAAATATTTGAATTGACAGTCAGAACATTAGCTCATTTCAGTTTCTGAGTTAACCATTCTTAAATAAGGCTTAATATTGGGATGTCTGACCTTGAAATTTGCTATTCTAAGTTACTAGTTATACAGGTTCCTTTGTCACACATCATTTTAAAAACTAATATGTCTCTCTAGTCTCAACTCTTTTGTAAAGTTCTAGTGAAATGTAAGAGGATTTTAATGTCACCCTTTTCACTGGACTTCTTTTTATACTTAGTTTTACTTTAAGCCCAAATAAAGCTCTGTGTCCTGTACATGTAGTCAAGGCTAACTGGGGGGTGGCAATGTCAAGAAAATATTCAAGATGAATCAAATTTACTAGCTTTTCTTTTTAAACCTTGTTTTCAAAACTGCTTAGAGGCCTTTCAGAAACATTGCTGTTTACAAGATTGCCAAATTGGTGGAAAACATTGAAACATTAAAATGTTGAACTGCTGTGGTGCTTCATAAACACATTTATAGAGAAAGGCAGAGCCAATTAAAAAAATAAATTCTCCATGTACTGTAAGATAAATTGCTGCAAGCCAACCAGTAAAAATAATAGAGCTGTCAAAACAATATAATTTCTTTGCACAACTAAAGCATATCCAATATAATAATAGAATGAAGATTTTCTGAATTAATACTAGTCAGGAATGCACTTTAGGAGAATGTAAACTTATTTAGAGCTTAGTTAGTTCATAGAAACAAATGTCTGCTTATACGTTTGCAATATTTGACAACGGAGCAATACAGTTCAGCCCTAGAATTCCAGTAACTTAAAATATTAGCAGCTCTGAACCTTGCTCAGTTAGATGAGTTACACAAATGTTCACCTTTTGCAGATTGATAATCTAGCTATAGACTGGGACACTTCACTACCTGTGAACTGATGAATGATAAAGGCATTTTGCTTGATAGATCAGGGTCTTTTTGCTAAATAAATTAAAGCAAAATAGGAGTAACTGAGAAAGTTGTTGGCGGGTTTAATGGAAATTTGTCAAATTAATCTCAGTCAGTGTTTGTGAAGAGATGTGTTCCAATTCCATCCTCTTCATTAGGGCAGTCTGAACTTGAATCCTAAATGATCACAGGGCATTCATTTAAATAGGCTAAAAACCAAGTACAGAATCATACAAATAAATTCATTTTTAACTACGAATTGGTTAACATATGCCCATGTCTTTAACAGGAATTCAGCTGTGGAGCCACAGTAACAGCCATTCATAAAGATCCTTCGATTGAGGATGCAAAGAAGAGTTTAAAAGCATGCTTGGGGCAGATACTAAATAAGGAATAAGGGAAAGCCTTTTTCTTGAAGTTGAAATTACAGAGACTACTCAGAGGTAGAAATTTCATTTCAAATAAGTAGACATATATAAGAGGATATAATCATTTAGGGTAGAAATTTATTAATTATACCAGGAGATTATTTCTGAAACACGGAGAACTTCTAATAGAACTAGAGTGAGAAAAAGAATGCTTATGAAAATAATAGAGATTCTTTAGGAATCTCACATATAAATAAGAAAATAATATTAGGTACAAGTCTCAATTTGAACAATTTGGTATGAATTGCCACTGTTTCCTCTGATCACTAAAATGTGCAGGGTTTATTCTCTGCACCCCAGTCTCATCTGTCTGCCCAATAAGATGCCTGAAACTGATGTTAATGCACATTATTATGTCTTATGTGATCAAGTAACTTAATTACATGATAAACGTTGACCTTCAACTTCCTCAGTTGTAGCCCTAATATTTCTTATATCAAATTTATGCAGTTTTAAATGGCATGATTCTCCTCGGCTAAAATACAAACAATATGTATTTAGAAATACTAAAAATATTAATTTTTTAGAGATCAGTTGTTTTTTTCATGGGGCAGAGGAACAGTGCCCTGGACCTAACACATACAAGGAAAGTACTTTCCTACTGAACCACATAGGAGTCCTTGAAAGTATACTTGAAGGCCTGCATGATAGTATAGATATTAAATGAGGGCCTAGAAGTGGTTGACCTTTTTGATATGCAACTTTACATGATTCTCTATAAGTCCCATCTGTGTACCCTTACTTTTTTTGGGGGGGGTCACACGCGGCAATGCTCAGGGGTTTCTCCTGACTCTGCACTCAGGAATTACTCCTGGCGGTGCTCGGGGGACCATATGGGATGCCGGGGATGGAACCCAGGCCGGCACAGGCCGGCTGGCGCAAGGCAAACGCCCTACCGGCTGGGCTACTCCCTCCGGCCTCATGTGACCCTTACTTTTAACCGAAAACCCTATTGACTCTTGGACCTCTGGGATCCCTACGCTCTCTGTTTTGTTTTGGGATGATATTGGGTGGTACTCAGGGCTTACTCCTGGCTCTGTATTCAGAAATCACACTTGGAAGGCTCAGGGAACCATGTGGGATGTTGGAGCTCAAACCTGGGTCAGTCAAATAAAAGGCAAATATACTATCCATTTTATCCTACTAGAGCACTCTTTTTCCCCCAAAATTTTATTACACCATTTTAGACATACAATTGCAAGATGCTCATGTAGAGTTTTTGGTTCCACAGTGTTCCAACACCCATCCCCTCCACCCAAACCCATCTCCCATCACCAATGTCCCCGCCTCCCTCCCCCCCCCCCCACACCTCAACTACTTGGCTGGTTCTGTATGTCTTTTCTCTCCCTCTCTATCTCTCCCTCCCGCCAAACTTTCCTGCACATCGTGGAATGCAGTGGATTAAAGGACACTACTATTTCCACTATTTTGATGGACCTGGGTGGTCCTGGACTGGGCCACCAGGCTCGACACAAAATGGAGGGGAGAAGGGCCGACCCCTGACTCCATCTGACGAATTCCCAGCGATTCCCCGCTTCTGGGAGCTGCCTACCTAGGCTGGAACTGGTTTTGCTCTGTTAATCTGGTCGTGAGGTAGTATCCCAGCATCCGGACAGTGAAGGTGGTGGCTAGTGTGGTGGGCGAGTCTCATCCTGCTGCTTCCGGGACCCCCAGAGGTGATGGGCCCTCTCCCAAAAACCATCTGCTCCTCTCAGGAGCCCCATGGTCAGCTTGGCCCGGGAGAGCGGAGTTCCAGCTTCCCCAGGAATGTCCGAGGCCCACATGCTATGGCTGGTTGGCTGGTTGCCCCAGGGCAGCTCCTGAGTGGGGCCGACCAGAGGGGAAGGGCCGACTCCTGACTCCATCTGACGAATTCCCAGCGATTCCTTCCGCATCTGGGAGCTGCCTACCTGGGCTCTAACTGGTTTTGCTACTAAAGCACTCTTTAGGTAAGTTCCAACCACTCTCCCCTAAAAACAAAGAAAAACGGTTATTTCAGAAAAAAAATGGGGTAAAGTCAAGCAGCGTAAAACCATGCAGATAGGAAATTTCCAAGTTTCTCTACTTAATGAAAAATATTACACATGAAAGAGGTGCAAGTAGAAAGGGAAGTGATATTAGTCAAACTGAGTCTGAGTAGAGCACTGCATAGTTACTTTCCTTAAAGTGTAGTGATACCATAGCATAAGGTTAACTAGCTCTAATCCTAATAAAAATTTATACTTGAACTGGTTGAAGATATTTAGAAGAGCTAATATATAACTAAGACAACAAGATAACTAAGATTTCTTTCATAACATCCTGCATAACACTAATGCCACCACTTAGAGTCTATTAATTGTTTTTAAATATATTGAATGCTAGACTAATCTGAAGAATCTGCCATCGGTACTCATCAATACACTAGCTCGGCTCTTCACACGCTACCTGTCCAAATGCAAGGTGCCCTCCCAATGGAAAACCAGCAGGACAGTTCTACTGTTCGAGAAGGGAGACATTCACGACATTGGCAACACGCCCCATCTGCCTGTTGTCTGTCATCTACAAGCTGTTTACACGAGTCATCCTGAACAGGATTAGCAGAACACTAGATGAAGGACAACCATGCGAGCAAGCAGGTTTCCGGAAAGGATTCAGCAAAATCGACCATATCCACACAGTAACCAAGCTCATTGAGGTTTGTAGGGAGTACAAGATGCCACTCTGTCTCACGTTCATTGATTTACAGAAAGCCTTTGATTCTGTGGAGACTGAAGCAGTCATCGAAGCCCTAGTCAAACAGGGTGTTCAAACCCAATACATCAAGATCCTTCGTGAGCTGTATTACGGATTCACCACCAGGATCTCACCATTCTACAAAGAAGTGATCATTGAGGTCAAAAGAGGGGTTCGACAGGGTGATACCATCTCACCAAAACTCTTCAGTGCCACCCTCGAGAACATCATGAGGCAATTAGAATGGGAAGGAATGGGAGTGAAGATAGATGGTCGGCAACTACACCACCTCCGCTTCGCTGATGACATCGTTCTAATAACACCAAACATTAGCCAAGCGGCACAAATGCTGGCTGACTTTGACCGAGAATGTGGAAAGGTAGGTCTACAGCTGAATCTGAAGAAAACTATGTTCATGAGAAATGAACTAGTTCCAGAGGCCCCATTCACTCTCAATGGAACAAACATCTCTGAATGCAGCAGTTATGTGTACCTAGGTCGAGAAGTCAACATGATGAACGACCTAAAACCTGAGCTGAGCAGGAGGAAGAGAGCGGCATGGAATGCCTTCAAAGGCATCGAAGAAATAGCTAAAAGGACAAAGAATCCTCCGGCTCCGGGCACATCTCTTCGACTCCACCGTTCTCCCTGCATTAACATATGCCTCAGAGACCTGGGCCCTACGAAAGCAGGATGAGAATGCTATTCGGGTCTCCCAGAGAGGCATCGAAAGAGCTATGCTTGGAATATCACGCCTCACTCAAGTGAGAGAAGGAATCGGAGTTCTGACCTCCGTCGCTATTCCAGAATCAGGGACGCTGTCTCGTTTGCCAAGGCATCCAAAATCAGATGGGCTGGACATGTAATGCGATTTGGAGACAACCGCTGGACTAGAGCCGTTACCGACTGGATCCCACGGGATTTCAAAAGATCACGTGGTCGCCCACCTACAAGATGGTCAGACTTCCTTGTTAAGACCCTGAAGGAACGGTTTGAGGCTCTTCATATTCCTGAATCAACCAGACGCCATTGGGCTACATTGGCACATGATAGGGTCCAATGGAAATGTTACTGGTGCCCGCTCGAGCAAATCGATGAATAACGGGATTCAAGTGATCAAGTGATCAAGACTAATCTGTGATCGTCTATCACTTTATTACTCATATAGGCAACATTATTTTTGAAATTAGGTTAATTATTTCCCAAACATTTTTTATCTGTTGGTAATAGAATTTATAGAATTTCATTCACTGATCATTTAATTTAAAAAAAATACTTGTGGCGGACATCATCTATTATTACATAAATTTGACCTGTAATATCAATTATGCCTAATCAGAACACGTTAACACTAATATATGATATATTACCTATTAAACATCAGAAAGTATAATTGCTGACTCAGAAAATAGATGGATTGCCCCTCTCTTCACCATACTTCCCTCTGCTAAGCATGCTGGGAGAAACATTTTCATATCTGAGTCTGATAGTTCAAAGACAAAGGGCCCAAAACATTCCAGACAACGTTGTCTTACACAGAGAACCCAAGGAGTATTGTTCTCCAAGTATATGAAGGTTGTGCAAGATGGTCATTGGAATGAAACATCCTACTGTTTGAGCTCATTTTATGATGAACTCTTACTTGGATCCCAAGTAAGATAGTCTTTCTTCTTTTTCTTTTTCCGCTCTCTTCCTAAGTCCAAATAGAGTGTTCATTGGGTTTCATGGCCCTTACAGGAAAAGTTTACATGGATCACCTCAAATATGAAGGTTACCAAAATATTATAATTCTGCTTCTTTGACTTTCCCAAGAGGGCATCTGGAATAATACCTGCTCTGTGGAAAGACTAGTGCTTTCCTAGTAGTTTTACCTCTGTGAGATAATTATTTTTCATAAAAGCTTTCTGACACACACTTCAGTTCTTTGCTTTTGCTGATGATTCTTAGCACTTCATTGCCTATTTTTACAGTTCATTGAAAATTTCTTGATTATTTCTTCTTCCAGTAAATGTTGCGACCCCATTTTGTAGTTATAAAATTGACCTCTTTCTAAGAGCTAGCAATCGTGATAGAATTTACAATCATGAGTTAATGTACATCCTATTTTATACATATAAGATTTTCAAAAATAAACTTATCATGTAAGATTATAAAAAATAAGAGTATATATTTAAAATTATGTGAAGGTTAGCAAAATTTATCTTACTGGAGAACAGAAATGTCTTCACTTAGAATATCACTTCAGATAAACTCTAAAATAAGAATAAGAACTAAATATGTGGAAGAGGATTAAATTATACCCACAAATTCTCTGATTCAGAAGGTGGTTACAGGTTGGAAGAATTTATTGACAGCTAAAGAAGTAGAGCTAAAAAAGAGGAATTGCTAGAAATAAGAGCATAAAAAACATAAATAAAGAAATATGTAAGGCATATTAATAACTTGAGATCTTATTTGAATCATAATAAGCCAGTGAGGATTCTTTAGGCTGTGTGTGAAAAATGTAATCACAAAATTTTTATGACTATTGAATGGGCTATAACAGAAACATAGATATGGTTGTACAGTTGTAAAGTTATTACAGTAGTGAAAATTTAAATAAATTTAGACTTGAGACTAATTGGTATAGAACTCATAGGAAAGCAATAATTAGATTCAAGAAAACATGGAAAATAAAATCAATAAATTTTTTGATAGGTTACATACAAGCGTAAACCTTTTGGTGAGGGTAAGGTTCGTGACAAGGATATCAACAAGTTTCCTCAGCTGTGAAACTTGTTATATTATTATCTGGGGATAGGTGATGAGTTCTCTTTTTCACATATTTGATTAATAAATTTAAATTAAAGTTTACAAAGGTTGCATATGTAATTTTCAAGTTTACAAAGAAAGTACAGGGCATTAAAAGTCAAGTAGAAAATAATCTTTAAAATGGCAGTGCTAGGCTGATGGGACATCCTGGAAGGGGGAAGGTTTTGGTCCCTGTCTGCTCACACACACCCCCAACAGTCAGAGGATGGAAAATCTCCCGCATAACTATCACAGCCATTATCAAGATCTGAATGCCATAACTCGACAGAGCCCCACCCATGAGAGAAGCTGAATTCAAGCCCAGGTATACAGGACTCAGCGACCAAGTCCACCAGGCTTGCCAGAGAGCTGAAGCTGGAGCCCCTTCCCCCACTTCAGTCCCCACAAAAAGGCCTGGCAGCATGCCCAGGACTACCTCCAATGCCTACCAGAATCCTGGTACACAGGCGTAGGGGTGGAACTTCTGCCTTCTAGCTTTGTGCTGGGCTGATGGGGCATCCTGGAAGGGGGTAGGTTCTGACCCTTGTCTGCCCCACTGACAGACTCTCAGAGGCCAGAAAACTCACAAACAACAGCCACAGCCATTCTCAAGGGTTCAACAAGACCTACCCCATGGCACATGGGTGCAAAGCACCTGTGCGATATTTCAAAACCTAGTATACTTATCTAACAGGTATCCCATCACATTTCATAGAAACACAAGTGTGTGGATATGATATATGTCTGTGGGAATATATCAAAGATTTCCTATACAGTGGGCTCAGAGAGCACAATGAAGTTTTAAGACTCTCCAAAGACTTTTGTCCAAGACCATATTCACCAGCTGTGCTTAGAGAACTGGCCTCGATGAGCAATATCGGTTGTATCACTTGTTTTCCTGTGTTGATCGATTTGGATTTGCTCGAGCAGGCATCAGTAACATCTCCATACATACTGTCACATGCTAGTGTAGTCCAAGTGCATTTGCTCGCTCCAGGAAAACACGAAGAGCCTCAGACCATTTGTTCAGGTCATGGGAATGAGGTCTATAATTGTTACTGGGTTTTGGCATATCAAATACGACCCAGGTACTTGCCCGGCTCTGCCCTGTGGGTGGTATACTCTCAGTAGTAGGCTCTCATCTTATGCATTTACTAATGAACCAACAAGGAGAGATCAGCTTTTCTCTTGGGGTAGAGCTCTGACGAGCTGTGGAGTCTGGATATTGAAAAATGGCGACCCTCATGATGTGGGGGTTCCTCTGGCTTCTTGTGAGGCTCTGTTGGGATGGCGGGCCAGGGCTAGAACTCGCCTTCCCTTCCAGGTGCCTCATGATCAGTTGAGCACAGGGAGAGTAGGTAGCAGCTCTGCTCCATGTGTCTGAGTCCACATTCACCAACTGTGCTTAGAGAAGTGGCCATAACAAGCAATATAGTTTGATTATTCAGTATATGCGTAGAGGTGAGATACATGTGAAAGAGATGTTGTCTGTTTGTGCAGTGGTGGTGAGTCTGGGATTGAAGGTAGAGAACCATTGTGTTCTGGAAACCCAGAAAATTAATCCAAGAACAGAATAGGCCAGACTCCCACAGAGTAATCCAGAAAAAATGCCATTATTTTGTCAATACAATTCCCTCATATAGGCAGTTATGACCAACAAAACTGATGCCATCTAAGGGAGCAGGCAAGGGGATGTAAATGGGGGTGAGTGGGAAATGCGGTTCTCTGGTGGTAGGAGGGCACCCTGGAGGTGGGATTAGTGCTGAACTATGTGTCTTTCTAACAACTATATTGCATAAAGCTTTGTACTTTGTAAATCATAGTGTTTAAATAAAAATGGCAATTAAACCTGTCTTCAGAAATATTAGTGATTTATAAATACGTAGTCAGTTACAATCTTATGAGGTATCATTTGATCCCATTTGTGTTGCAGGACACCTAAAAGCCTATAAGCCTCTGCATCTGCCCTGGATTGCCTCCTGCAGGTCACTTTGTAGATAGGGGGTAGTTTAAATGTGGCAATCTATCTGACCATGTATTCTGTACTGGCTGGTATAAATATTCTCTCATGCTACCACAGTCATCATGGGACTAGCTAGATTTTACTAGCATATTTGCCTGGCCACGTTGGAGAATTAGCCCAGAGAGAATTGCTGTTCACCTCCAAGCGAGCAAGCATGGCTCCCTGATCACTCAAAGGCAACTAAAATACAAAACTACCATGAAGTAGAAGAGACTCTTGTGAAGGCTTGGAGAAATATTTAACTGGCATTAGTATTAGTCTTTGGTACAGAGACATGCCAACTCAGAAACCCCCTTCTCTACCCTATAAAGGCATTTCCAGGCAGATCTTGGCTCAAGACATTAGCATATAAAAGGGCCTAGATGAGGTGCTGAGAGAAATTACCTGAGGGCATTTTACCCTCCCTGCTTCCCATAATAGTGGGAGGTCTGAGTTGCAGGGTATAAAACTAGGCTGCTTCCTCTCTGGCTATCTCTTTCTTTTTGGGCTCTCTTTTTGGGCTTGCACTCTGCCTGGGAATCTTGTCTTTGTCTCCTCTTTTCAGGGTCTTTACAAGTGGCGGCTGCCATCTTGGCCTACATGTGGCTGGGGTTCTAGCTGGGAATCCTAAGCACAAGGTTTTTCCTATTGCTGATTTGTATTTCTGAACCTGTGATAAGTAAAGCATTTTAAAACTGCATCGGATTCCTGAGTCTTTATCCATTCCCCGCCAGCTTCGGCGGTAGAAGGGATCTGACTTCCCGGCACTGTCGGGAATGTCCCCAACACATTTGAAAATGGATTAGAAAAGGTAGAATCAAAACAAGTAACTATACAAGTTTATAAATTTAGTTAGCGTCAGATATAGGATTTGGACCCAGGGAAGAGGGCAAACATTTGCATTCTTAAGTTGCATGAGACATGGATTGACAGTATTGACAACCTATACAAAATTTGGCTGCCACCTATTATGAGTGAAATTGCTTAAGAACCGAAACCAACATTTAAAGGCCTGGTAGGATAGCTAAAAAGAAGACTAAGGAGAAATTAGAGAGGTAGTAAGAAAACAGAAATATAAATCACTGTTCACTAATTTTTTTTCCTCCTTCTATACATTTTTATATCACCTATACATATCAGAGTTCTCAATTCAAGACATGTCCAAAGTTTGCCCTCAGCACCTGAAAGCACCTGAATAACCCTCAAGGAAAAGATATTAATTGTCTTTTAATGCTTTGAAAAAGCATTAACAATTAATGAGTTTTCTAATATTTCTTGTTTACAGATATTTACAATTTTTAAAAATTTACAGAAAAAACTTGGCTGCTACAGATTCCTTCTACAGATACTTAATAATCTGGACTCTCACCACAGTGCTCATTACAAAAAGGTTTGCTAATTCAATGAAAAAAATTTTCTCTAATGTTTCTATTGACAGGATAGGACACTTTCTCACCATCATATTTGCTGACTTTGTATTCATGAAGTGCTTGATTCATTACCATTTATCACCCTAAATGGGTCATATATATAGCTGTAATATATTGATTGATCAAAGGTGTGTGTGTGGGGGGGATGGGTGCGTGTGTGTGCGTGTGGTGGCCACCATTATGTGTGTGATTAATGTTATATCTATGCTATGTCTAAACTACTACCTTCTCGATTTCTGATGGCTACAAACCTCTACTGGTTTCATCAGCTCCATTGCTGACATATTAGACTTATCAATTTTGGATTCATCAATCACTGTATCACTGTCGTCCTGATCTTCATTGATATTTTTCAAGCAGGCGCCAGTAACATCTCCATATGTCCTGTCTCATGCTAGTAGTGCCCAAAGGCATCTGCTTGCTTCAGGAACATAAAGAGCCTCAAACCATCCCATCAGGTCAATGGAATGAGGTATATAATTGTTACTGGTATTTGGCATATTAAATACAACATGGGTAGCTTGCCAGGCTCTGCCGTGTGGGTGGCATACTCTTGTAGTCACCTCTGATCTCAGCATTTATTGATGAACCTTTAGCGTCCGCTTGCAGACATGCGAGCTGGGCTGTGATAGGCACTTCTGCTGGGTGGACTTCTGATGAGAGGCAAGTCTGGTTGTGGAAAATGGCGGCCCTCATAGATTCATCAATTCTCATACTTATCTCACTGTTCCACCTGCATTGGAGCTTCTTTATGTTCTTCTCTCCATTCCAGACTTGTATTCTTGCTAAACCCCTGATGATCTCTATTTGTGACTAATTATGAAAAGTGCTTTTGATTCACTTAATATTAAGTTACAGGTATGGTTTCCAGTGCCAATGTTGCCTTACTGATGATGCATCAAAAGACATCTCTTTCGGTGTTACAGAACCCCATTCCAGCATTCAAGACACCTGTTCCGATGTTCCAGTTCTCTGTTCCAGTGATCCAGATACTTGTCCTGTGCTCCAGATGTCTGTTCCAGTGTTCCAGATTCCTGTTCTAGTATTCCTGACAATTCATCAAACTTCTGGTGATTGATACCTTGAGACTCATTCCCATTTTCACTAATGTTGCTGTTCCAGAATCAGTTCTAGAGACCGTGTTCCAGACGTGTGACTTCATGTAGGACATGAGAAACTGACTCAATAGTTTAGGGCAATATAGCTGTGGTCAGTTATGACCAAACAGCCTGAGACATTTTACTATGAACTATATTCTGGGTTCAAAATGAATTCTGGCATTGGGACAACATATGATATTACCTTGTGATTGGAATTGTTTCTTTTCTGTATCACTCCTCTGTATGTATTATTTAGAATACTTTTATTTTTATATTTTTGTAAAAAAGGGGGGAGAGTTGTTGGATGACAGGCTTAGCTAGCTTGGGAGTTTTGCTCACAGCTTAATCTATTTATATGTTCTTAAGCCAAGGTTCACTCTAATTAGTTCTCTCTTCTAGGTAAACACTGATGGAGGATGTTGCAGTTACAGAAGTCACCTTGACTCTGAATAACTTCTGACTTATTACATATCTACTAAAACTTCTATGTTATCTAGATTGGGCAAAGCCACTCTTTATATCCACTGCACCCAGCATGGGACAGTTAGAATTTACCAGAAAACTATCACCCTGGCTACATTGAGACTATCATTTAAGATTATAGGAAGGGTTATACTAGTTTGCCCTCAAGAAGTTGAGCATGACCCCTTCAGTATAGGAGAACAAGACACTCAGAATTACCCTGGTGCAGATAATAAATAAGAAGGACCTTGTGGGTACCATCTACATTACATGGAAGCCCATGAAATTAAGTTATATTATTTTATACCAGACTCCTCTATCCAGTGTTTTACATAAGAGATAATCTCAGACAAAGAGATTAGACCTTGGCATACCCTTTTTATACCTATAATAGGGTGTGGCACCACCCTTCTATCTAGAAGTTGTTTAGGGTTCTTTGTTGACAGGACCCTCCCTGTCAACAGATAAGATTACTTTTGGTGTATATAAGGGGATTGACTTGAGGCACTCAGCCCTCTTTCTTCTTCTTTTGGATAGGACTCCTCTTGGGTGAGATTCTCTCTCTTTGGTGGGAGACTTGGGCTCTCGTGTATGGTCTATGGTCTGACCAGAGCTAGAGCTCTCTCATTATATTGGATTGCAGTGGTACAGCTTTTGTACTTAATAAAGCCTTTTTTGGAACTGTGCCAGACCTGTGAGCTTTCATTTGTTCTCCCGGTGGCCTCGGAGGAAGAAGATGACTACTGTCCTGATACTGTTGGGGACCTAAGCGGCTCCCTGGCAGCTACAAAAAATTTAGCCATTCTCACTGGTAGTTTAGATTACCAAGATATTTATCATGCAATTTATTGAAAGAAACTGTCTTTATCCCCACTTAATTAAATTTAAATAAAACAGTAAGTGATCCATTGAAAGGGAACTCAGGTGGACACTGTTTAATTTCATCCTCAATTCCTCTGAACTAATTTATTTCTTATTCTTTTATTAGTATACATACTTCTGCCCCTCGAGGTGTTGCAGGTGTGGCTGTGGTGCCTGGCTGCATTAGCAGGTGGCAGACAGGGAGACAGGCTTGTCCATACCCAGGGCTCTGCCTCATGGGCCCTGGATGTTTGATAGTCTCACATAGAAAAAGACTGGGTCCCCTGGGATGAACCCAGAGTCACAGCAGAGTCTGGCAAGCTACCCATGGTGAATTTGATATCCCAAAAACAGTAACAATAATGCGATTCATTCCAACTAATGGAGACATTCCTGGCACCTGCTCAAGCAAATCAATGAACAAAGGGAAGACAAGTGATACAAGTGAAGTGATACTCCTGAGAGATTAAGTAAAGGGAAAATCCAAATTGTATTTTACTTTATTTTTTTAACCATTTTTTGCGTCACACTCAGGGATTACTCCTGGCTCTTTGCTCAGGAATTACTACTTGTGGTGCCTAGGGGGACCTGTCCACAGCAGGTAGGGAAAACACCCTACTGCTGTGCTATCACTCTGACCCCCAAATTGGATTTTAAAGGTGGGTTTAGATATTAGAGTTTAGTGGTTACTTTATTCAAAGCTTCCTTCAAAGCAGTAGCCTTTGAACCCGTTCTGGAGGAAACTGAAGCACAGTAAAAGGAATGTAGGAAAAAGGATGAGACAGTTTATTCATTTTTCTTTACTTCAATAACAAGTGTTCAAAGCTGGAATGTATAGGGATGAATTGTTGGATTATTATGTTTTTTGATAAAAGGGATTGAGTATTGTTTAAAAGTGGAAGATTAGCTTAGTAGAGACAAATTGGATCCTGGACAGCAATGAGCACATCATTAATATCGATCTGGCATAGTCCACTCCATGCAATTTTATTCTCCCTAAGTCACAACTTTATCTCAGTTTCTTTTTGCTGATTGTTTCAGTTTTTCAGCTGAGGTATTAGCTATAACCCGTTCTCTTCCTATCTGCAAGAGGACTCAGTGATCTCAACTCCTTTGAAAAGCATTATTCTTAATTTCTTATTTTATTCTACTCCAACATGCTCCATTATATTTTTCTCTATACCAGTTCATTATTAGTTTATATTTCTGTTTGTCCAAGATAATACATTTGGATTCTTCATTGGCTTATTTCTTTGTCTCTTTCTATACCTTTTTCCATTTCATCTATACATAGCATGCTTCTCAATTTAAGGCATATCAAAATCTATAACATAAAAAGCTTTTCCATTTTCACTGGCATCTAGGTTGTCAAGCATATCTCATGCAACTTATTGTTAAAGATTCTTACCACGTCCTCCTGTCTTTATGTATTCCCACTTGATTAAATTTTAACAATGCAAATCACACTGGAAAAGAAACCAGGTGGACACTTTTTAAAAAATAAATTTAAGCATTGTCATAGAAATTGTAATATCTCCACTTTAATTGTGAATTCAAGTTCAAAAAAAGTAGTATAATCTGTATTCTGAGTAGAAAACAAATATTGCTATTCTTTATGGCATATATTTATTTTGATAGTGCTGAAAGAGAAACTGCATTTTTCTCAATTTCTTCCTCTCTTTAGCTACCTCTTCTGTCTTTTCAGTTCAGCAAGGTCATGTTTCAATGTTTTGTCCTCCCTATCCTGTATCATGCAACATAAAGACCTTTCACCCTGAGTAAAGGGGGACATCAGTGAAACTGACCTTCTTAACATTCCTTTATTCAGTTCCATACTGCTTACTACTGTCTAATACTTGAAAATACTTTATTATGTGTTTTATTCATTTTTGATCTAAAAAACAGTGTTATACTGGTATGTTATTTCATCAAGATTATGAGTAGAAGATGCTTCATGATACAAAAGTCAAGTCACCTCACCCTTAGTAGGCCATATGTAACTTTGTAATTAAGTGTATTATTACTTTTTAAAATTTCTACAAATTTACTGTGATAGCTACTTTGGAATATAGGTTTCTGGTGAGTAGAATTATTGCCTTACTCTGTCCATGGATCTTTACATGCTTATCATATGACATGTAGTTCTTTTGGGTAGCTAGTTATCTGTTCCTGTTTTATTCTTCATATGAGACTAAACTTTAAACAGTAGAAAGCAGCATGTTATAAATATTTATAGGGTTGAATTGAATATATCAGAGAATCAAGTGAATAAGAATGAATCTTGATGATTATGATTTTATGGTGTACTATAAGCCCAAGAGATAAAGAAATCTGTTTAATTTTTAATTACTTTAGGGATGTTGAGGGTAACTAATACATATTTATTGGATGATAGGAAGAGCAGGCTCAATAAGGAAAAGTTGAGTTATTTTTTCTGTTTTTATTTTTCTATTAGTGTATTCACAATTAATTTCTATTAAAATATACTCCTTTCTGATTTGAGTTGAGGTGAAAATAACTTCCCACTTGCAGCTTATGTGTGACTGTCTTCTTCAAAGTTGATTTAATGGGAAGACCAATTATAAACAGAAAACATTTGTCATTGCTTTTTTTTTAAATAGAATCAAAGCACTATCTTCCATGGAGAAGATTGATTGGAATTTGATAGTATATAAAAAAGGAACTACTTAGAGTAGATGCAAGGAGAAAACATTCAAATTGCTTTCCTAGATGGGTTAGACAATCCCTACGAAAACACAAACAAAACAAAACATATATCCTAATGAGATACAGAATAGAAGGAAATTGATTTTCTGACTTTTAATCCTAACCAGCTGCTCATAAATTTAACAAAGTGGTCCATGGGGTCACCTATGCAATTGATTCTGTTACTCTGGCATCAATAATGTAATATATGAAAGAAATCAAATCAATGTTCTGATCTGGTGAAGTGTCACATAAGTTGTTTGTATGTCTTCTTTATGTGGTCCTAGATTATTAAGCTTTATACTATCAGTATCAATGGCTAAACTTTTAGTCTATATTCTTAGACTTCGTACTATTTTATCTCAACTAGTTACATCTTACATGGTAAAAACAATATTGACCATGTGTTGTAATTTTTAAAAAATCCATCTGCCTTTTCTATTTAAAGTGTTTTATAAATATCTTAGAAAAGATAACAGCCCAGTAAACTCACCAATTATTGTTCTCTTGAATATAATCTTTAAAGTTATGATGTAATAAAATAATTAAACACTATTGTCTACACAATAACTGTTTTCCCCATTTGGTGAAGAAATGAGGGAAAGCATATTGAAATTACACTGTCTTCGATGTGTACTTTTCCACATCTGGACTGCCCTCTCGTCAGAGCTCCACCCAGCAGATGAGCTGATCACAGCCTGATTCATCACAGACCTACCCTGCAGCAGTCTTTTTCAAGCCCAGCCCAGGCACACTGATCCAAGGACTCATATACGGGGCATAGCTGCTACCGGCACTCCCTGTGCCCAGCTGATCTCAAGGAGCGGGGAGGGAAGACGGGTTCTAGCCCTGGCCCGCCACACCAGTAGAGCCTCAAAGAAGTTAAAGAACCCCCCACATCATGAGGGCCACCATTTTCCATATTCGGACTCACCTCTCGTCAAAGCTCCACCAAGTAGTAGAGCTGATGGCAGTTGTGTGGTTCATCAATAAATGCTTGAGATTAGAAGTGATTATAAGACTATCCCACCCACACAGCAGAGCCTGGCAAGCTACCCCCTGTCTTATTTTTTTTTCTTTCTTTTTTGTTTTTTGCTCTTTGGGTCACACCCGGAGATTCTCAGGGGTCACTCCTGGCTCTGCAGTCAGGAATTACCCCTGGTAGTGCTTGGGAACCTTATGGGATGCTGGGAAGCGAACCGAGGTCGACTGCGTGCAAGGCAAATGCCCTATCTGATGGACTATCGCTTGCCCCCCATGTCTTATTTGAATTGCCAAATACCAGTAGCAATTATAGACATCATTCTCATGACCTGATGGAATGATTTGAGGCTCTATATATTTCTGGAGCAAGCAGATGCCCTTGGGATACACTAGCATGTGACAGAATGTATGGAGATGCTACTGGTGCCCACTCAAGCAAATTGGTGAGCAATGGGGAAAAAAGTGATACAAGTGATACTGTTTTAGATGTGTATTTTATTTGTAATGCACCTTGTATCTCAATGCATTTAGTGGCCCTAAAATAGACAAAAGACAAAAGAAAATAATATCTAATTCTCATACATTTGAAATGAAATTTATGTTGTTTATGTATCTCACTTTATAAAACATGCTAAGTTTGAAAGATAAGTAATTCAGTGACATCAAAGATCGTTATTCGGGCAAAGGAAGAGGTAAACTTAATTAAAAATAAATTTATTATTATATATGCATGAGTTGTGCCAAAGAAGTTTTAGACATGAGCTCTTCTATAAGATAGTTTGTGTATTTATTATTTTTAATTATCAAAACAATGTTTTTCAGGACACTACTGCATTATTTACTACCAATTACACAGAAACAGAATCTTTAGTTGGTACACACAATACTCATATGGGGGTAGAGCTAACCTGCCATAATCAGGTTTTTAAATTAGAAAATCCTTATTATAAACAGCCAAATCCTGGATGAAGAAAAAACAAGAAAGACATGTACTTTCTCAATGTAGAACCTCATGGAAGTAAAAGTAAAAGTAATTTCTATGCAAGAGAAATGACAATAGATGCAGAGAAAGACAAAAAAGAAACAATAAAAATATCAAATTTTAAAACAAATGTCAATCATCACAAACATATAAGTTAAATTATACAAATATTTATATTACATAATACATACACGCAAAAATGCCATATTCGGGCCAGAGTGATAGCCCAGCGGGTAGGGCATCTGCCTTGCACTCAGCCGGCCCATGCCGGCCCGGGTTCAACTGTGGCATCCCATATGGTCCCCTGAGCACCGCCAGGAGTGATTCCCTGAGTGCAGAGCCAGGAGAAACCCCTGAGCATCGCCGGGTGTGACCCAGAAAGCCAAAAAAAAAAAAAAGCCGTATCCCTTCCCTTAGACACATAAATTGACATTCAGTTTAGTCATCACAGGTCATTAAAATCATCCTCAATGAGATTAGAGATTTGAGAAACACTAATGCAAATCGCTTTGATACAATGCAATTAATAACTTGGAAAATAAAGAAATGCTTAAATTTGAATAGATATAATTACAGAATATATGAGTTGGAGCAAATGTGTGGGAAAATCTGTTTCTTCTTTTAAATTAAAATAGTTCCATTTTTGGAAGTAATAATGGCTTTTTTCATCTTACTCATTTTTCTTAGGTAAAGAATGAAAATGAGGTCTTCAAATATCAGATATCAATTTACTGTTAATGAAGTATAGGGCAATATGTCAAGGTAAGCCCATATTGCATCAATCTAAGATTCACTGATATTATTATTTCTCCTTAGTTAATTCTTTTTCTGCATGGTGAAGCTCTTATAGAATTGGGATTACTCCGAATATTGAAATTTATTGGTTAGGTACAGCTATGAGATTGAAAATTAATGGAAAATTTCAATATTTTCATGCATTTTTTGTTTTAAAAAGTAATATACACAAGGCATGTTGAGTTGATGCTCTCATAAAATTTTCTTTGCAAAGTAATGCCACATTTAATGGGACTGATGTCAAAGGAGAAATTCAGTACATTGATTTCTGATAAATTTAAAAGAAATAGACTTACTGATACAATAAAAGTAAAAAAAATCTCCCCAAAATATCTATTGTTTTCTACAACCTGGGCTTTCCATTAATAATCTTTAATAGGTGAGAATTAGTGCTTGCCTTTTTCTAGTGTTCACTTTAGATAGACTTCTATTATTTCTCTTAAATGAGCTCATCTTACCACAATATAGACAAAGAAAATATCTCCTGCTTTGTTACCAAGTTTACCTTCAAGGCAGTTGGCAGAGGAGAAAATGAATGTCATCCCAAACTCTGCATTACCTGATGGTTCTTCATTTGACATGTTTATATTTCTCCCCAGGCATAGCAATTAAGAGAGTTCACCTGCTTCTGTAAGAAAATTGACGGAGGATGGGCTGCTAAAACAGACCACAATGCCCAAGGTCATTGTCTAATAGAGTAAATTGTCCAATTATAGAGTAAGTTGAAGAAACAATAGGGAAATACATGATGAAAATCCTTTAATTAGTGTTGTCTCTTTAATCAATGGGGCTCCTTCCCACAATGTCTGGACAATAAGATTTAACTAATCTTTTCATATCTTTAGGGTGGAATCTTGGCAGAATCATTCTTGTGGGAGGACTTAGTAGATATTTCAAGGCTGCCAATTTTACATTAGCCAGGAGAAAATTATATCCAGAACAAATTCTGAACAGTAGATTTCTATTGTTTTCTAGTTTAAATATTTTCAATTAGATATATAGGAATTATACATTTTTAATTTTTTAAATTTATTCAGGAGACATTGATTTGCGATATGGTTAACATGATCATTTTTAATGTTACCGTACCACATCAAAGTACTAACAACTTTACACCATGCTTCAAAGGCCTTTCTGTCTTTCTTTCTTTCTTTCTTTCTTTCTTTCTTTCTTTCTTTCTTTCTTTCTTTCTTTCTTTCTTTCTTTCTTTCTTTCTTTCTTTCTTTCTTTCTTTCTTTTCTTTCTTTCTTTCTTTCTTTCTTTCTTTCTTTCTTTCTTTCTTTCTTTCTTTCTTTCTTTCTTTCTTTCTTTCTTTCTTTCTTTCTCTCTCTTTCTCTCTCTTTCTTTCTTTTCTTTCATCTTTCTTTCTGAATGAGATTTTTTTTCTACTAGTAATGAGACTGCAACCTCACTCTAGCGTTGGACAAGACAGAAACCAAGAAATATACAAAGGGACCAATATCCAAATCTCCAAAGCAAGCAATAAACTGCAGACACGATACCCGCACACATGAATTATCGAGAAAAAGTGTGTTGGTACAATCTGTAAGAACATAGTAGTAATTTCAATAGTTTTTGACAATATTTAGCTATAGGTCTAACTAGCAATATAAATTAGATTATTCAGTAGTTGCTAATACTTGAAGTAATTATAACTTAAATTTGTACATTACATACCAGGAAACATTTATGATTTTACTATTTATATGTTGCAATAATCAATACAATTAGTGCTGGCTATGGGAGCAGGTATGGGAATTAGGGGGAAGGTAGGAAAGGAAGGTCATTGGTGCATGGGGAGCCACACTGGTGATGGGATTGATGTTGAATGTTGAATGCTTGTCACAACTCAACTATGAAAAACTTTGTACTTTGTAAATCATGGTGTTTAAATAAAGGGAAATAAAAGAAATGAGATTTGTGCATATAATCAGTCTAATAGGAGGTGAAATTACTGTACCCTACATCTAGTATCTACTATCTAAGATAGAGGATATATAAGTGTCAAGATCCAAGATTTTTCTTTGTTTTCCTATTCCTTTGTGTTATTTTTTTTTCTATAATTTTCTTCACACTGACTGACATTATACAATGTTTGGTTTTCTTTCTATCACATATTCCATTTAGTAAATCTCAAGGTCATTCCAAGCTGGTTCAAAAAGCAAGCCTTAACTTTCTTTCCAAAACTTCCATAATTCATAATATATTTATACTATCTATTTTGTGCTCAATCTGCTATCAGTGAGCAATTACATTTTTTCTCTGTCTTGGCTTTCTGAATACTAGTATATGCAAATGTATTTTGAGAAGTTTATTGCTTGTGTTTATTTCTACTCTTTACTCTTGCTGCCTGACTTAGTTCATCATCTCAATTCTTTGCTTACATGAGTAAAATTGATTTTTAATTTTCCTCTTTTCTGTTGTTTCTCTTATCTTTCACCCTAAAATTTCCATTTATGTTCAGCACTCTGAAATGTTTTTCCTTAACAATACATTATTTTTATGTTTTCCGGATTACGTTTTTTTACTATCAACAGGACATTTCCAAAGTAAGTTATAATGAAAACTCAAACTTACATTTCTAAAATTTAAACTATTATCTTTTCTACTAAATTTTCTTTGTCCATTTCTTTACTGCTTAGGGAGTATTATATACCATGCTTATTAGATACCATACTTCATACTTATTAGATACCATACTTATCAGATTGTATATCTTAAAAAGAACTATGATATTATCCCATTAATCTTTATTTACTAGCTGAGTAGAGTTAGTTAGCTTGCATCTAAATGGCATTCAAGTGTGTTTCTCCTCCATTTTAGAAGCCTCTCTAATGGAAATCCTCTTTTTTTTACTGGACTGGCACAACAATGTGTCTACCTGGTCTCTTGAACATAGTCTGTATTTCAAACAGACTATATGTGCTCCTTGAATTTGCCACTTTAATTTGACCCATTTGTAAACATTGTCAATGCTTAACGGTTAAGCTAGCTCTAATTTCCTTTATATTGTTACAACATAATTACAAGGTCAATTTTTAGTGCATTTTCAATTACCATTTGTTAAGTTTTCATAATCCTGCCAGTAAGTGAGAAAATAGATATTTAATCTCTAATTCATATCACTCCAAACTCCATTTCATTTTTATTACTTTTATCATTTTATAAGAAAGCTGAATAAGAAAGAAAGGTTTTTACATGGAAATTTTCAGGCTATAAGAGTAAATATTTGACTAACATATCTTTGTCCTGTCTTCAAAGATTATAATGAGAAATGAAGGTTAAAACAGTAACAATGACATCCATGATGATAACAAATACTTTTAACCCATACATGGTAAATACTGCTTGTGCTTACATTATTTCCTAATTATTTAATAATTTCTTTTTATTTTCCTGTTAGCCATTTTCCTGTTAGCCACTCCATTTTCCTGTTAGCCATACAAACATTATCTCACACTTTTATAGTTAGATATAGTTATGTAATTGAAATGTGCTAATAAAATATAAGCAGAAGTGATAAATGATTAACATAAGTAACTACTTTGCTTGATTTTGAATGTGCATCAAGTACCACAACTAAATGTGGGAATACCACATCCAAGGCATTGTATGAATAACATTTATTACACAAACATTGGTAAGATAAAATAAATATAATGCCATTTTTCTAATTAAATTTTGAAGGTTATAATATGTAGCTGTGAGTTCAGAATGGCATAGAAAACTGAACAAATATTGACATGCATTGCCTAAGTCATATTAAAAATGGAGCTTCTTCATTCCCTTAGTAACATAAAAAATTAATATGATCTTATATGCTTGGTTTAATTAACATGTTTTTCCCCCAAGAAAATAACTTTTTTATTTTACAAATTGAATTATGTAGGTTATTTAAACTATGGAAGCAACCAAAACTTTCTTATAAATGATCCCAAATATCTGACACAAATGAGTAAAGTTTCATCTATAAAGAAAAGAACATGTGATTTTCTAATATTTAGCTCTAGAATTTCTGACCAGAGTGAAAAATTTTATCAATATCCAAGGTCAAAATTTAGATGAAATTCCTCTAAATAGTGAAATGGAAGCCAGGTCTTAGCTTTTTAATAGTGTTGACTGAAGTGGCACAGCGTCACATTCTGGTTGTTCCTCGACATCACAATTTCACCTCTCTCCCATGTCAAGATTTCCTGTGAAGCAACCGTTATTATATCTTCACTTCTTCATGTCTTACTATGACCATACAAAGAAACCTTAATTCTAGTAACCTAGTCATACAACACATAATAATCTAATCATATCCAGTTGCAGAAGTCACAATGGGAAAGCAACACAAAACACCAGAGCACTTAGTGAATGAATGTGGAAGGCAAGAAGAGTCAGCCAGTAACAAGTTACATAGCCTCACTGGTAAGGAATTTAGAGAGTTAATGTTCAGGAGATTTAACGACCTTAAAAAAACAATTGAACAAGTGCCAGTAGAACATAGGACAAAGATGAGGAAACTATAAAGAGAAATCACAGAACTAAAAAAAAAAACTAGTAGGCAAAATGAAATTCTCACTAGAATGAAAACCTCACCAGCAGAGCTAACAGCTGCTGACAACAGAATCAGTGAACAGCAGTAGATGGGGAAAAAAGGGCACAAAATAAAGAAAAAATGCTTAAACCTTTTAAATTACTCAAGAGAAACAGCATAAGAATGATTTGGGTCCCAAAGCATAAGCTAGGATACAGATGAAGAAGAAACAGTCAAAGATGTTATTGATAAATTTCCAGAGCTATAGAGCACATGTAACCAGATCAAGGAGGCTCAAAGGGTACAAACAAACAGAGAACTAAGTAAAATCATTCCAATACATATCCTAATCAGAATGATGAGAACCAAAGATGGAGATAAAATACTTAAAGAAGCACGATCAAGGAAGAAAATTATATACGGAACACGTTTTCTTAAGATTTACAGCAGATTTGTTTTACCAAACAAAACCCACCAGACTTGAAAGTTAAGTGGTAGGATACAGTAAAATATCACGCTGAACTGAAAGTCTCACCTAGAATACATAACCCAGCTACACTCTCATTCAGATCAGTTGTGTATCATACACAACTTTATGAATAAACCATTTTGAAACCTCATCGACCCAAAACCATTTTTTGCAAGAAGAACTAATAGGCTACTTTAAGACAAAATAAATACTCAAAAACACCAAACTCTTGCAAAAAAACTCTAGAACAAGAATCTATTTCAATGTTAATAGGCTAAAAAGAATCAATTAAAAGACAAAAGAAAAGGTTGGGTTAGAAATTGAACCAAACATTCTACTGCCTATAAGAAGACAGTTCTTCAAGTAAAAGAATCCCATTAAAAAGACTGTGATGGCCATTCTAGTAAAAGATGACATAGACTTCAAGCATAAATAGACTATAAAAAGCAATGAAGGTTGTTTCTTAATGATCAAAATTATGTATGTTAGGGAATAACTCAGAATACTAAATATATTTGTGCCCAATAAGATACTAGCAAAATACTTAAAACAACTGTTAGTAGACTTCAAGAAAGACATTAATATCAACAAATTAGTAGTTGGAGACTTCAACATCACTGTCACCTTTTGATAGGTTGACTAAAGCTCAGTAAGAAATACTTGAAAAAAGAAACATAAAGAGCATTTTAATGTATGTGTGTGCATGTGTATATATAAATTCATCTTTAAAAAAGCAAAATACAGATTCTTCTTCAGTGCACATGATATTCTCCAAGAGCGATCTCATGCCTCCATAATTTCAAGGTGATAAAAATCATACCAATCATCTTCTCAGATCATGATACATTGAAAATAAGATTTCATCACAAATGGTAAACAATGTAACCACCTGGAAATTAGATAGCTTGATACTAAACAGTCAATGAGTCATAGACAAAATCAAACAGAAAATTAAGAAAATTCCTGGGAACAAATAAGAATGAGATGAGGACAAGAACTTTCAGAACTTGTAGGACATGACAAAGGAGGTGTTAAAAGGAAAGTTCAAGGCTAAGCAAACATTCATAAGGAAAGAAGAAAGGGGGCCACATAAATAGCTTGATTGTTTAACTTAAGAAACTGGCAGGGGCCAGAGCGATATCCCAGTGGGTAGGGCCTTTGCCTTGCACGCGGCCGACCCAGGTTCGATCCCCAGCATCCCATATGGTCCCTTGAGCACTGCCAGGAGTAATTCCTGAGCAAAGAGTCGGGAGTAACCCCTGAGCATTGCCAGATGTGACCAAAAAGCAAAATAAATAAATAAATAAATAAATAAAAAAAGAAACTGGCAAATGATTAACAAAAAGAACCTGAAGCAGGAAGAAGGAAAAACATAATAAAACTTAAGCAGAAATTAATGAACTGGACACCCCCAAAAAAACAGTCCAAAAGATCAAATAAACCAAGAGCTGATTCTTTGAGATAAATAACAAGATCAATAAATCACTAGCAAAATTCACAAAGAAAGATAGCAATGGAGAATATTAATTAATTGAGTCAGAATGAAGGGGGGATGTCACAACAGAAATTGTGGCTAGACTAAAGCTTAGTGAGTCACACTCCAGAAATTCAAATTATTGTCATGGATCACTTTGATAATCTTTGTGCCATGAAACAGGAGAGGCAAGAAAAGGATAATTTCTTGTTCTCTGATAAACTCCCTAAATGATTTGGATATCTGAGTAGACCTATCAATACCAAGTAAACAAATATGCTATCAAGTCTTCCCAAAAACAAAAGCCCAAACTCAGATGGACTTGAGTGCTTTCAAACAATTAAAGAGGAGCTACTGCCAAAACTTTTGAGGCTATTTCATGATATTGAAGAAAAAGCCAAATCAAACTGGATTAAAGACCATGATATCAACCTAAGTCCTTAAGGTATACAGCAGAAAATATAGACAATAGTCTCTGTGACATTGAGTCTAAAAGTATATTTAAGGATAAAACACCACTGACTAAGAAATTGGAATCAAATATAAACAATTGTGGCTACATTGAATTTGGAAGTTTCTGAACTTGAAAGGAAACATTACCCAGGATACAAAGACAGCTCACTGAATGGAAGAAATCATTTACCTAACAGTCATACGAAGGTTTAATCTTAAAAAAAAAAAAATATATATATATATATATATAAGGCACTGATAGAAGACCTTTACAAGAAAATAAAATCCAGTCCTATAAAAATAGGTTTAACAGATGAAGAGATTTGTATTTCTTCTTCCTCAAAGAAGAAATACAAATGGCCAAAATGCAAACCACAAAATGCATTACTGATTTTAGGGAGTACAAAGCAAAACAATGAGCTTTTTATCTTACACCACAGAGACAGATACAAAAAGTCCAAAAAGAACAGTTGGGTGACAGGCCTTACTGAGCCTTAGGCCCCTGCTATGTTTAGCTTATGATAAGAGCTGCTCCCTGCCTTTAGGGAATCTCAGAATCAGACAATTGGTAGCTTTGGCAGAATTGGATGGATTTCATAATTTTATATGGCATAAATATTCTTATTATGAATCTTGCTTGCTCCAGTTCAATACTCTTCTCAGTTCAATACTCTTCTCCACAGGTCCCCACAAGGGACATACATGTAGATATTACAAGAGTACTTGGCTACATTGGATCAACCATAATGTAATCAGCTTTCCTAGTTCAAAGAAACATGCCAGTGTGCCCCCGGGTAAACTGGCGTGTTTCTGATTCTAAAGTTAATGCCAAAGTGAATTATTCTGACGGATTTTGGACCTCAGTGGGATCTAGAGTCTGGAATCAACTGACTATATAGTCATGGTAAGACGTATTAAAAGCAATTCACTACAAGTTGCATTCTGAACTGCTTTCTGGTTCAGAGATGCAGCCCCTACCCACTCTGCTAGGGAGATAGTATCTCAGGGAATCAACTCTTGCATTGTGAAACTTGAGCCAAAGGGCCCCCTGAAGATCTGCATTTCAACTTGGTCATTTACCTGGCTTCCTTTCTAGATATCTCAACACATGATGGATTGGGCTGGACGTTTTTTGACAGGCTTCTATCTATAAATTAAACTAGGAGAAAGAAGAAGGGGCTTTTGCTCCTGTTTGCCCCTGCCTCTTTGCCCCCCTGCCTCCTCTCTCCTTTCTCTTCCCTGTTGGGTCTTAGCACATGGTAGCAGCCATCTTGTCCTAGGATTCTAAATCTACACATGGCTGCGGCCCAGCCAGGAACCCAAAGTCTGGGATTTTCCTGTTACTAGATTATATACCAAAACCTGTGAGAGTTAAGTCTTTTTAAAACTGTTCTGGACTCCTGAGTTTTCATCCATTCCTACCAGCTTCACAGGTAGATGGGAACTTGCTTCCTGATATTGTTGGGGATTCCAGCAGCTCCCCAACAAAGGAACCAGTGCTGGTGTGGATGCAAGAAAAAAGGGTCCTCATTCACTGCAGGTGGGAATGTTGACAATTCCTGCCTTCTCAGTGGAAGATCCCAGTGGGATCTCTAGAAACCACTGAGGTCCAAGTGGAATGTCTAAATAAATGAACATTCTTAAAAAAATTTAACTTGGAATTGACCTTCCATTTGACCAAGCTGCTCCACACTGGATACCACAAAGGGACAAAAACTAAATGCAAAGAAGTTATTTATAGCCCTATGTTCCTTGAGGCAATATGCACAACAACCCAAAACTGGAAACAGCACCCGTGTCCAAGAATAAATGATTGGATAAAGAAACTTGATTCATATGAAAAAGAGAATTTTTCTTGCATTGTACTTTTGAGAGAGGGAGTGCAAGAAAAGTGTGAAGAGAAATTTTCACCTTTTCTTAGCTGTTTTAGAAATGTATTTCAGAGCCTCCAAAAGTGACAGAAACACTTAGATATGTAAGGAAATTTCTAGGAGCTGCTTGGGGAGGGTCAGGTGTCTGAGTGAAAGCTGAGGGGAATTCTGAATGTAGGATTCTAACAGCAACTGGAGACTGTTAGAATCTTGCTAGTCCATAGCAGGATTTCTATGCTAAAGAGTTGTGATAATTGCCCTCCCACAGAGATGAGAACCTTCATCCACTCTCACCAGAGGAAAGGTAGAATGCCATATGGAAGGGTCTCTAGTTCAGTCACGTCACATGATTTAGTCCTTTTTATAAAAAGAATGCCTTTAAAGGGGATTTAAGAAACATAGCAAAAGGTAACATGTATTCCTTGCTTGGTTACTAGTCTTCATAATATTTTAAAAATGAAGCTATAAAAGATATTTGGGTGTTAATTGATCATATATGAATCAGATCTGAATAGTACATATTTTAAAAGGAAACTTTTGAACATGTTTAGATCAGCTAATGGTATTATGGTTATATGGGAACAGGCAATTGTTTTCTGTTATTAAGTTTAAATGTACATTTTTAAGTGCATCTAGAGTTATAAATGTATCAAACCACTTTTAATTAATAACTTTTTTTAAATGGTAGTCTTAGGGACGAAAGAAACAGTACAGCAGAAGCGTGCTTGCCTTGAATATTGCTGACCCAGTTTTAATTCTGAGTACCCCATATGGTCCTCTGAACTCATTAAGATTGACTCTTGAGCACAGAGCTAAGAGTAAATCCTGAACACTGCTGCATGTGCCCCCAAAATAATAATTGGGGAAAAAAGATACTCATAGTTGATAAATTTTTCTGAGAAGAAATGAATTTATAACTTTAAGGACAATTATGTGCTCTTTAACACTTAAGTAATTTTAATTTACAATTATCTTTAAATGAATCATGAGTGTATGGCTGCAGAGTCAGGAATAAGCCTTGAACACCTCTTGGGATGATACCAAAACAAACAAACAAACAAACAAACAAACCTAGAGTACTGATGTGAATACAGAGAATAAGATAAAATTCTTTTTGCAGTTAGTTACGACATTAACAACAGATTTAATATCTATTAGGCCACAGAAGAAAACTCTACCATTTAAGTTATCCAGACATTGGCAAGAGTAGAACTTATGAAATTAACAAGGATTATAACATTTAAAACCCATTAACAATAGCTCTTTAAGAAAAGAAAAGAAAAAAGTATAGGAAAGACATACTAAACATTAATAAATAACAATGTATGGGATATGATGATATTAAAATTGGACTTTACTGAAATCACAAATAAAAATTAAAGAAAGTATTTGATAAATTTTATCACACTGAAATAAATATAAAAACCTATAATATTAAGTTCAGAAATATTAAATGCATCAAAAATAGTCAAAAAGAATTAAGTTTTGACTCAAATATAGGGCATCAATATGAGGTAAATAATAGATGCTAAAAGGTATAAAATAAAATAAGAAGGTAAGAGATAAAGCAATCTGGTTCCAGATATTTAATGAATGATAGAGTTCTGCCAGAAATAAAATTTTAAAGGGTCAAAAAAATACTACAACCAGTAGACAGCTTGCATTACATAGAGCCAACACTGACTAGATCTCTGGAATTTCACAGGGCTTCCCAAGCAAAGCCAAGAGTGATTCATGAATAAAGAGCCAGGAATAAGTTCTGAGCACTGCTAGATGTGGCCAAATCAAGCAAACATTAAAAACTAAGTTCTTGGTAAATATTTTTAACTATACATGGACTTGTAAACATACAGAATTTGAGAGGGAAAAAAAATCAGTCACAAATCTCATTTGAGAAACAACATATTTAATAAGCACATAAAATGTACTTATTAACTATTAAGTATATTAAGTAAATGTACTTATTAAGTAAAAGGTACATAAATATGTATGTAAGTGTAATAAGCACATACATTTATTCAAGGATTCAAAAAGTAAGCAAAGGCAAGAGATTTGCCTCCATAAATTCAACATTAAACTTAAATGGAATATAAATACAGAAGATGCTTGTAATAGAAGAGAGAGTGGCAATAAAACACGGTAGTTTAAATGAAGATACAAATCTTGAGAACAAAATTGAGCATAAGTAAGACTGAGACATGGAAATACCATAATAATATTTAAGGCCAGTAAGAAATGATAATGATGAAGATAAGATGGAAAATAAAATATACTCCTCGTAAAATGGTGGATTTTTATTTTAACATGAGAACCATAATCATGTTACATTACAATAATAAACAAATACACCAGAGAATATGGGAGCAGGATTTTAGAATTAAAATGAAGCAATAAAAATGAAATTAGAATATATAAAATTGCAAAAGGAAAGGAAACAAAAAATAAAATGACTATGATATACATTAACCGGGGACGTTGGTGGTGGGAGATGGGCACCGGTGGCGGGATGTGTGCTGGAACACTGTATGACCAGGACCCAAATATGAACTTTTTAATTGTATATCTTTGTAATTGTAAAAACAAAAAATTAAAAAAAAAAGTTACTACAAATAAAAAAAAAAACTAAAAAAAAATTTGTGGAAGGAAATGATAGCAAATATTAATATTAATATGCTAAAGTTGCCATTAAATTTTAATTATAAGTATTTATTTATATTATCTACAGAAGAACAAGGAAATTGAGTAAAATTAGATTTAAATTATAGGAATAATATCAGATAAGATGAAATTTAATACTAACAAAAAATGCTAGGATGCATATTGATAATTAAATGTTATATAAATATACGGATAACATTATCAGGAAACAATGAAAACAATAGATGCAGCATTTATCATAAATAATTTTGAAGTTGCATATGTATAAAATAAAAATGTGAAAAGTAATACATTTCCCAACTAATGGCATCAATAATAATCATGCTCAAAATGCATATGCTCAGGTATGCATTTATTGTTGCATAAATATAGATTTAAATATATATCTTTGTATTATCCATCCATTAAGATATGAAATTTATTTAAGAATTACAATATGAGGTAATATAGAAATAGTACAATTGGTAAGGCGCTTGCTTCACATGTGACTTGCCCAGTTTCAATTCCTGTTACCCATTGTGTTACCTGGCGCCCACCAGGAGTGATACACTAGTACAAACAAAGAGTAATCTTTAAACATAGAGCTAAGAGTAATCCTTAAAATGCCATATGAGGTTCTTGTACCAAAACAAAAAAAAAATGTTACAGTATAAAATTAACGGATAAAACAGAGGACTGGCTAAAGAAACTGGTTCATCCACATTATGGAATACTATGCAGCTGTCAAAAAGATGAAATTATGAAATTTACCTGCAAATGGATGGACATGGGGACTATCATGCTGAGTGAAATTAGTCAGAAGGAAAAGGACAGATATAGAATGACTGCATTCATTAATAGGATATAAATAGATACCAGTGTTTTACTAAATGTGGGAAATGGTAATGGCAGATTAAAACTCACCATTGAGTATACAAAAGAGACTTAAGTGATAAACTCTAAATATCTGCAGGGCTAGCCACAATGTGTATTAGAAGAGGGAGAGAGGATACTGGGGTACCTGCTATTGAGGCAGCTTGGGGTGGGTGGGAGTGGGTGGGGTACATTGGTGGTGGAAATTGGGCACTGGTGGAGGGAGGGGTGCTGGAATACTGTATTACCAAGAACCAATTATGAACACCTTTGTAATTGTATGTCTCACGGTGGTATAATAAAAAATTAAAAAAATGTTTTGAAGAATGACAATAAGAAAATTTATTTTTAATTAGTAAAACTTAAATGGAACAATAAAATTTTAGAAGAATATCGGTAAAATATAAATATGAAGAAATTAAATAATATGATAAAATATAAATTTTCAGGAATAAAGGAAACATGAGTGAACCACTCTTAAAAATTCTATCAGAAAAAAAACATAAACTCTAAATAGATAATTTTCCTAAGTGTTAAGAGTTTTCCTTGCAATAAAAAAAATTAATGAACCAAACACTATTATTAAGGAATTTATAAACGGGCTGGAGCAATAGCCCAGTGAGTAGGGCGTTTTCCCTTGCATGCGGCCAGCCTGTGCAGGCCTAGGTTCTATCCCCAGCATCCCATATGGTCCCCTGAGCACCGCCAGGAGTAATTCCCTGAGTGCAGAGCCAGGAGAAACCCCTGAGCATCGCCGGGTGTGACCCAAAAAAGCAAAAAAAAAAAAAAAAATACTATGAAGAACTAAAAGTTAAATTTCATGAAGCAAATCCTTATATGTAAATGGAATAAGACATAATAGATTTCTATGAAATCACAGATAAAGTATAAAGCCCTTGAAAGACAAACTAAATAAAATATATTCAAATTAAACTATGATTATAAAATATGATATAAATGAGCATATAATTGAAAGATCAGAAATTTATAAGCATTAATAAACTGACAATGGCAGTATGTTTTCACATGTAACAGTAAACACTTAAATCAGAAGTAAATATCATTGACTATTTAAATTTATATCTAAGGCAATAAAGTGCTAAATACTACTAGAGATTTCATATAGTACAATAGTTAAAACTATTTAAAAAATTCTATTTTTATTTGAAGTATATGATGTAAAAACATAAAATAATTCTAACAGTTATTGAATATTTTTTCTTTCTTCCTTCCTTTTTTTCTCTCTTTCTCTCTCTTTTTCTTTCTTTCTTTCTTCTTCTTTCTTTCTCTTTCTTTCTTTCTTTCTTTCTTTCTTTCTTTCTTTCTTTCTTTCTTTCTTTCTTTCTTTCTTTCTTTCTTTCTTTCTTCTTTCTTTCTTTCTTTCTTTCTTTCTTTCTTTCTTTCTTTCTTTCTTTCTTTCTTTCTTTCTTTCTTTCTTTCTTTCGTTCTTTCGTTCTTTCTTTTGTTCTTTCTTGGTCCTTTTAGCTATTTCTTTGATGCTTTTGAAGGCACACACACACTTCACTGCACCCTTAACAGGTATGGCTCCCAAATAGTTCGGGAGTAATGTCAAGCAACATTGGGCAAGGCTCTAAGACAAAAAGACTAAGAATAAAATGCACACCTTTCCTAGAGTCGGGTCAATCATTTAGCTACCTAGTGCCATTTCTTTGTTTATAAAATGAAGATTTAGTAATTATCGTTATTTAATTGAGTGTGGTTATAGGGAAAGCAGAGTTTCTCAGTATGTTCATGGCAGCATTAAGCCCAATCTATTTAACAAATATGACTGATCCAATGAGTCACATGCTTCTAACTACTGTGCAAAGTAATACATTAAATAAACTAGTTTATATGTCTCAAATCCAAGTACCCCAATTCAGTCACAGCAAAATTTTAATTTTTATTTGTTATTTTTTCCTTTTACTCATATTTCTGAAATGTTAGTTAATAACATAGTAAATAAGGTGCTGAATAATATTCAGTATTGAAAAATATGTGATTTATTGAAAAAATCATTGAAGTGTGAATAGAAAAACATAATTATTTTCTCATTTTGAAGCTGACCATTTTTCACAGTGATGTTCTGGCCTTGTAAGGGTCACTTTCTCAAAACACATAATCAAACTAAAGTTCTCGCACAGAAAATCTTTTATCATCATCTTACAAATTTTGCTTAGCATTTACTTCTAGTATATAACTGTATTGCCTATTATGCCAGTATATTTACAAAACATAATTCTTATTAAGAAAAAGTATCTTTTATGAACTTTTTAAAAACAATTACATCATATTCAAACTTGTTACTGAAAATTGTTGAACTATAGAATTATAGAACTACATATATTAATTAGGGAGCCCACTATAAATGACAAAAAAAAAGGTTTGCATTTTTTGTTTTTTTTTTTGCTTTTTTGGGTCACACCGGCAATGCTCAGGGGTTTCTCCTGGCTCTGCACTCAGGAATTACTCCTGGCGATGCTCAGGGGATCATATGGGATGCCAAGAATCGAACCTGGGCCGACAGAGGCCGGCTGCGTGCAAGGCAAACACCCTACCCACTGGACTATCGCTACAGCCCCAAAAAAAGGTTTGTATTTTTTTTTCTGTAACAATTCCAAAGCAGTTCTGTCAGGTACAGTGAATATATAAGAATCAAATTCAATTATATTTCCTGTTCTTTTGGTTGGGGGTGGGATTCACCCCGGTGACACTCAGGAGTAACGTCTGGCTCTTTGCTCAGGAATTACTCTTGGCAGTGCTTTGGGACCATATGGGATACCAGAGAGTGAACCTAAGTCGGCTGTGTGCAAGGCAAAAACCCTGCCAGCTGTACTATCACCCCAGCCCCATCCTGTCCTTTTTATTGTGGTTGAGCCCAAAGGAGGCTTCCAGATCCACTTTTATTTATACCAACCATAAAATAAACAGGTGTGTAGAAATACCATCCCTTAGGTGCATGCATGCCATCATAACCCAACTTTCAGTTATGCTCAATGAACAAGTTGGTTTATAATATGAATACTGTTCAGTTCCCTAAGACCTATATTGTCTTTAGCAGCTTCCAAAGCTTTAGGACTTTTGGAAAAGATGTTATAGAAGGGATTAAAAATAAAAGTAAAAGCTTCCCTGAATCTATGACCTTCAGGGACAAAGAGGAGCAGGGGCATGTATAAGCCAACTACTCTGCAGAATGCTTGCTCACCAGAGTCAGGACAATGCACAGTGCCTATTCAGTGTGCATATTTCTCTCTTTTCTGCTCAGTTAAGTTTTTATTTAAATGCAAAGATCTAACTGGAGCATCAGAGAATTGCTTTCCATGGAGTGGATATCCAATTATTATGACAATAGTCAGCAAAGAAAAATTAATTTCATGTGAAAAGTGACAAAGCTCAAACAAAATGTGACCTTGAATACAGATGTATTCGTGTACAAGAAATGTCTTCCCTTTCTTCTCAGTCATCCAAATATTTGATTAGAGAAGCAGGCGCTGTGGATTCTTTTACATTTATTTTAAATTTCTGATATTTTAACAAGTATTTAGATTTTTTTTTAACAAATCTGATCACCCCATATCAAAAAAACGTTAAAATGTTATTAAACATGTGAGCTATACCAGATAATTCCCATGTTTTCTTAAAATTATTTTAATGGCAGATGTAACTTAATAAATTATCTTGTTATAGTAACAAAAAAGCAGGAAATCTGGAACAAATATAGGCAGAAATATACTAGGAAAAGATCACTGTCACTGTCACTGTCTTCCCATTTATCTTCGATTTGCTCGAGCGGGCACCAGTAACATCTCCATATGACCTGTCTCATGCAAGTAGAGCCCAAGGGAACCTGCTTGCTCCAGGAACATAAAGAGCCTCAAACCATTCCATCAGGTCATGGGAACGAGGTCTATAATTGTTACTGGTATCTGGCATATCAAATACGACACTGGTAGCTTGCCAGGCTCTGCCGTGTGGGTGGCATACTCTTGTAGTCATCTCTAAATCCAGCATTTATTGATGAACCGCGCGGCCATAAGCGGCCGCGCGAGCTTGCCTGTGATAGGCTGGTCTGCTGGGTGGAGTTCTGACGAGGAGGAAGTCCGGATGTGGAAAATGGAGGTCCTCATGGAGTGGGGGGGGTCGTCTGGCTTGTTGTGAGGCTCTGCTGGGGTGGTGGACAAGGGCTAAAACCTGCCATCCCTCCCGGGCACCTCATGAGTGGCTGGGCACAGTGAGAGTTAGTAGCAGTTCTTCCCCATGTCTGTCTCTGGAAAAGATCACGATCACGATCACGATCTTCCCGTTAATCATCTATTTGCTTGAGCGGGCACCAGTAATATCTCAATATGTCCTGTCACATGCTGTAGAGCCAAGGGCATCGGCTTGGTACAGGAACATAAAGAGCCTCAAACCATTATATTAGGTCATGAGAATGATCTAATATAATTGTTACTGGCATTTGGCATATCAAATACAACACGAGCAGCTTGCTAGGCTTGCGTCGTGGGAGGCATACTCTATAAACACCTCCAAATAAAGCATTTATTGATGAACCGTGCGGCCACTTGGCGCCGCGCGAGCCGGGCTGTGATGGGCTGGTCGGCTGGGTGGAGTTCTGATGAGAGGGAAGTCCAATGTGGAAAATGGCGGCGCCCATGGAGTGGGTGGGGGGTCGTCTGGCTTGTTGTGAGGTTCTGCCGGGGTGGTGGGCCAAGGCTGGAACCCACCATGCCCTCCGACTGCCTCATGAGCGGCTGGGCACAGGGAGAGCAAGGAACCGCTCTGCCCCATGTCTGAGAGTCTCTGGACCAGCATACCTGGGCGGATTGAGGAAGAAACTGCTCCAGGGTGGGTGTCGATGATCCGGGCTCTGATGGGCTGGTCGGCTGGGTGGAGTTCTGGGCCGGATTGAGGAAGAAACTGCTCCAGGGTGGGTGTCGATGATCCGGGCTGTGATGGGCTGGTCGCTGGGTGGAGTTCTGGGCCGGATTGAGGGAAGAAACTGCTCCAGGGTGGGTGTCGATGATCCGGCTCTGATGGGCTGGTCGGCTGGGTGGAGTTCTGATGAGAGGGAAGTCCAATGTGGAAAATGGCGGCGCCCATGGAGTGGGTGGGGGGTCGCTCTGGCTTGTTGTGAGGTTCTGCCGGGTGGTGGGCCAAGGCTGGAACCCACCATGCCTCCCGACTGCCTCATGAACGGCTGGGCACAGGAGAGAGCAAGGAACCGCTCTGCCCCATGTCTGAGAGTCTGGAAAAAGATACTAGGAAAAAGTGCTGACAGCTTTTGCTGTTTGCTATTTTAGTGCTACATAGACATTGTGTTGTTGCCATTTTGGTTGGCAAATGGTTGGTTCCATTTTGGTCTGTGGAATTCGCACTGAACAGTATTGAGGATTACTATTAATGTGGATTTTAGAACACAGAACTTGTAAGTGCTTTGTGGTACTCAGAGATTGTGCAGCTCTAAGGATCACACTTGGAAATCCACATGCAAAACATGTTTCATGTTGCCTCTTCGAACCGATGAACTGTTTTACCTAGTTTTATAATGGAAGAATATAATTATGTATTTCACCCAGACATTAGTCTTTTATAAAACTGCCTCTACTACAGAGTGGATGACCCAATACAATATACTAGGAGATGTAAAATATTACTAAGAGAACCAAAATATAAAACCCTTGGAGTACATATTTAGTCGTGCAAAAGATTTAGGGGGTCACCTAAGAGGGAGAAT
>JAJIBD010010431.1:0-25000 GCA_021461705.1 Cryptotis parvus | reverse complement strand
TTTTGTGAACAGTGGACAGGAAGGATAGGAGCAGTCCTGCAGAAGGAGCCCAAAAAATACGCCAAAGCTTCAGGGGTACAACTGTCCTGCCAGCCTAGTAACATTTATAGTTGAGAGGGGTTTTGAACTATGATCCAGTAACTTAGTGAAAGTTGGTTTCAAGTCACAGACAGGCAGGGAAGTAGATGCCCCCAACAGGCATCCAGAAAATTTCCAAATCTTGAGGGACCATCTTCCTGTGTCCTAGAAGTGCAAAAGAGCTGTGACAGGATTTTTAACTCTGACTCCAGAAACAACTTCATGACTACTATGGCTACTGTCCTCCATGACTGGTAGAGTGCAAGACAGAGAGAGATGCCCATGTTTTTTATGAGGCTTGGACATGCTGAGAAAAAGCACAGGGATAAGCATCCATGCACCTGACATCCGCCAAAGCATCAAGGGTTGAGAAGAACAACTCTACTGCTTCAGGAGAAGTGCAGAGAGCAGCAATAGGAATTGACCTCTGATTCCAGTAGTTCCATCAAAGTGTGATCCCAGCTGCACATAAGAGAATGACCACAGTGGGAATGGTTTTGTAGTCACTGACAAGCAGGACAGAAGGCCCTTCAGGCAGGCACCTAGAAAATCACTATATCTTGAATTAACCAACACCCTTACATCCAGACAAGTTCAGAGAACTGAGATAAGATTTGAATTCTGACTACTGGAAGGTGGTCAATGCAAGCCCTTCCCTAACAATCAGATAAGCACCAGTGGAGCTGCTTTTCTCAAAATCCAAGAGGAAGTTACCAGTGCAAGAAGAGACACACCTGCTACTGATGGACAGCAAAGCATCAGGGTTTGAGAGGAAAACCCCTCATGACACCATGAGGGGTGTCATGAAGTGCAGAGATTCAGTGGGATTTGAACTCAGAGTCCAGAAACTCCACAACTGCACAATGGAAAGTGGCCATTCCCCAAAAGGTAGGGCAGTGGGGTTGAGGGTAATTTTTCCATCATGGTGAGACAGCATCGAAGCCCCCACCAATGGGAATCCAGGAAAATGTAAAGACTTGATGGCTACTAGTGTCCTGCATGTGTACAAGCTTGCAAGACTGTGATTGATTTGAGCTTTGAGTGCGAGAAAAGTCAACACAATAGCCCTTCTAAAGGTAGAGCCACAGTGTGGTGTTGGTATTCTCAGACACAGTGAGGGGAGAGACTAGTTCAAGTGGAATGTCTCCTCCAGCAGGCATGCAGAAAATCCCAAAGGCTTGAGAGGTTAAATTCTCCTGTGTTCCATATAGCTTGTAGAACATGAATGAGATTTCAACAACTTATTCTAGAAACTCTTTCAACCCACTTAACATGAATGAGATTTCAACATCTTATTCTAGAAACTCTTTCAACCCACTTTGCCTCATTACAAGTACAACAGTGGCAATGGGGTTGTTTTTCACATTTGCATAGGGAAAGAGACATGGCAATGAGAAGCCTAGTTGCATCCCAGAAGACAATGAGCAAAACAGTAAGAGTGGAATATCTCTTAGAGTCCATGGAAGTGATGAGAGGGGTGATGGGTTTTGAACTCTGACTCAGGAAGCCCTCAGACATGGTACCTCATCCACAGGTAGACTACAGGAGGTTGGGTTGATATTCTGAGGCATATGGAGACAAGGGAGAAGGCCCCTGGGGCCTGTATCCACCAATGCTTGAGGATAAAATGTCTCCTGTGTCTCTAGAACAAGAACAGTGATGCCATGTTCCAAAGGAGAACAAGTAGAACTCTGTCTATAGAGTTCATATCAAATCCCAAACACATGTGGACACTCACCGAAAGGTAAACTAGCTGTCATGGGTGTTATCTTCCATGTCGCAGTCATTAAGGGTAGAAGTTCCCTCAAGCAGTCCTCCATCAAAGTGCCAAGGTATGAGAGAAAATACTGTCCTCAATCCCTAGAAGTGCTGAAATCTCAATGGGATTTGGACTCTGACTCCAGGAGCCCCATCAGTGAGACACTTCCTCCAGTAAAAGAACAGAAGTCATGAGGTTGGTACTCTGAGCTGAGGAGACACAAAGATTAGATTAGGGAAAAGACCTCTCCTTGCATTGTCCAGGAAAGTGCCTTTATTTTAGGGGAAAAAAACTCACCGGTGTCCTTAGAGGTGTGGAGAGCAGCAACTAGATTTAAAATCTTACTCCAGGAAATCCATCAAAATGTGGTCCCTCAACCCATATGTAGATTGGAGGCACTGAGGTTGCTTTTAGAGCCTCAGACAAGTAGGGCAGAAGCACCTTTCTAGCATGTCTATAAAAACACCAAGGTTTAAGGGAAACAGCTCTCCTGTCTCTAGAAGCCCAAGGAGTTGGAATGGATTAGGAACTCTGACTCAAGAAATTCTCTTAAACTGAGGACTCTCCCTAAGAAGTCCATTAGCACAGAGGGCTGTGTTTCACAGCTGCCCAGAGTAAATGCCTAGTGCAGTGAGAGATCAATCTAGTGCCAGTGGTTAAAAACACAATGTATTTTTATTAAATATTTTATTATACCACCGTGAGATATATAATTACAATGTGGTTCATGTTTAGCGGTTTCGGTCACATAGTATTCCAGCATCCTGCCCTCCACCAGTGCCCATTTCCCACCACCAATATCCCCAATTCCCTCCCCCTCCCATAGCCTGCCTCTATTGAAGGTTCTTTATCTCTTTTCTCTCTCCCTCTCTCTCTTTTCCTTCTCTTACACATTGTGGGTTGCACTACATACACTTAGAGGCCATCGTGTGCATTTTTTGCCTGTATCTCCTCAGTACATAATAGCAATCACAGCCGCAATAGAAATATTTTATTTTTTTCTGAAACATGCTGAGATAGACCATTAAAAAGTTGTTGATGAGTGATTTCAGTGATGCCATGTTCCAACACACATCCCTTCATTAGTGTAAATTTCCAGCATCAATGTCCCCTGTTCCTCTCCAAAAGCCCTCAATTTCTTCTCCCTTCACTTCCGCAGCCTCTACCTTCATGGCTCACACTATTCTTTTTCTTTCTTATTCCCTCTCATTATTTCTTTCCCTTGCTTTTTCTCCCAAACTCCAGAAACTTTGATTGAGCTTGGACACTTGCCACAGCTGAAGAGGTGGTGGTTTTAAGATTGAGGAAAAGGAAGAGTAGGTGCACTCCTGCAGCTGGTGTGCAGCCAAAACTGAAGGGTTGTAAATTTCCTGCCTGCCTAGAAGAATGCATAATTACTAGGATATTGAACTCATCAATGAGGGGCCTCTTCTGCAAAAGGAAAATTAGCAATGATGGGGCAGTTTAAGAGCCACAGAGAATCAAGATAGAAGTCCTGGTACAGGACTCCAAAAAATGAGACAAGGGCTCAAGCGTGCAATTCTCCTGCCTGCATAGTAGCATGAACAGTTGCAAGTGGATTTGAACTCTCACTCGAGGAACTCAGCATGGCATTGTCAAATGTCAAAAAATAATGGCAAATGTGAGCATGATTTTCCAGGGAGAGAGGCATCCTAGAAGTCACACTTAGAAGGCATACAGCAAAGCCCCAAATGTTTCAGAGGAGACGACTCTCTGGAGTCCCTAGAAGAAAGGGAGAGTAATGATAGGATTTGAACCCTAACTACAGAAACTCCCAAAACATACGGCCACTCACCAATAGTTCGACAACTATCCATTGGTTTTCCTGGTCACAGACGAGCAAGGTAGAAGATCCGTCAAGCAAAGTTTCCAGCAAAGCGCCAAGTCATGAGGGGAACTACTCTCCGGGACCCTAGAAGCACTTAGGGCTGGTACAGGATTTTATCTCTGCCTCCAGAAACTACTTTAAGGCTATACAACTTTACAAAGGTAGAATTTTGGAGATAGATTAGTTTACCGAGTCACAGACAGGCAGTATAGAAGTACTCCTCTAGCAAGCACCCAGAAAAGTGTCAAAGATACAGAGAAACAACTCTCCTCCTCTCTAGACACCCAAAGAACTGCAAGGGATTGGAACTCTGACTCACAGAAATCTGTGGAATGCAAGCTCTCTCCCCATCACGTTACATTGGCAAAAATGGTTTGGTTTCCCATACCCCATAGGAAATGGTGCTACAGGGAGATGCCACTGATGCTGTCCGCCAGCAAAGCCCAATGCTTGACCAAACAACTCTCATACCTAAAAGCATGGAAAGCATGCATGAGATTTGTTCTCTGACACCAGGAACTCTGTGAACATGTAGACACTCACCAAAAAGTAGACCAGCTTTGAAGGGGGTGGTTTTGTGAACTGAAGACAGGCAGAAAAGATATACTCCTCCCCTGGCATCCAGCAACATGCCCAGGTTGGAAGGGTACAATTCTCCTGCATGCCTAGAATTACAGAGAGATGCTAGGGATTTGAACTCTCACTTCAGACACTCTGTCAACATGTGCCACTTACCAAAATGAAGATGGATAGCAGGGGGATTTGTTTTCCAAGTCAGAGAAAAAAAATGGAATAACGCCCCTTCCAGCAGGTACCCAGTAAATTGACAAGACTTTGGGAAACAACTATCCAATGACCCTAGAAACACAGAGAGTTGTGATGAGATTTGAACATTCAATCCATAAACCCTTTGAGGAGAGGGCACTCACCACTTGTAGAATGGAGCATGTAGGTGGTTTTCTAAACCATGCAGATGCAGCAAGTAGTGAGTGGGGAAGCCCCCATTCCAGCCAACATCCATGTAAACATGATTTTCCTGGATGAGGAGGTAAAACATGATTTTACCTGGATGCTGATGTTCCTCTCAAGCCTCAGCTTGAGGGAAACAGCTCTCTTTTCCTAGAGGTAGGGAAAGCAGCAATGGCAAGCATCCTCTGCCTCAAGTAATGCCATCAAGGTGTGATCCTGCCACATGGATACAATGGTGGCTGTGGAATTGGTTTTCTGATACACAGACATGCAGGGTTGATGGTCACTTGCAGCTGATGGCCAGCAAAGCAACAAGGCTTAAAGGTCCCAATACTCTTGAATTCCTAGAATACTGGATAGCTGACATGGTGTAAGAACTCTGACTCCAGAAACTCTGTCAATCGTCTGCCCTCATCCGCAAATAGACCACTTCAGTAGGCGCAAGGAGCATGGCAATCAGATTTGAATTCTGACTCCAGGATGAATGTCAATGACAGTGCTTCCTCCACAGATAAATCAGCACAAGAGGGATTGCTCATGACAGAAGCCTAGAAGAAAAAACTAGTGCATAGAAAGGCAGTTCTGCTGCTTGCAGCCAGTAAAGCACCAAGGCTTGGGGAAAACAACCCTCATGAGTGCTGAAGTGCAGAGAACAAATAGAATTTGAATTCAAACTCAACAACTCTTGGCTACTCATCAAAAGTATGGCAGTGAGTGGGAGAGTAATTTTCCAGCTGGGGGAGGCAGGATAGAAGCCCCCAGAAAATTGCTAAGGCTTGAGGAGCTCTACTCTTCTGCATGCCTAGAAGCGTGGAGATATTGGATGATATTTCAACTCTAAGTCCAGAAACCCCTTCCATGTTAGGTCCCACCCACAAAGGTAGAACCTCAACAGTAGGTTGGATTTCTTACTAGTGCAGGTAGAGGTTCCACTTGAGCAAGTATCCTGCAAAACCTCAAGGCTTAAGGGTAAAAGTCAACTGTGTCCTGCACAGCATGGAAAGCAGCAATAACATTTCAATATTTGACTCCAAGGGCTCCCTTCAACCCATGTCATGGCCTAAAATATGCAACAGTTGCAGTAGGCATGGTTTTCAGAGCTGTATAGAGGAAGTGGCAAGAACACATAGAAGCCACGCAGAGGCCTAAGGATGAAGAGAACCAAGGCATATGGGAACAACCCTTTTGAATTCTAAGAAGTGCTGAGGGTGGCAATGAAATTTGAACTCTGACTCCAGGACCTCATCAGTCTTGGCCCTCATGAACAGGTAGACCACTGAAGGTGGGCTAGTATTCTGAGACCTGGAGAGGCAAGGGAGAAGGCCCCCTGCAACCCAGCCTCTGTCCATCGAAGCATCAAGATTTTAAGGGAACATGGGGCCGGAGGCGATAGCCCAGCAGGTAGGGTGTTTGCCTTGCAAGCGGCCAGCCTGTGCCGGCCAGGGTTCGATCCCGGTGTCCCATATGGTCCCCGAGCACCGCCAGGAGTAATTCCTGAGTGCAGAGCCAGGAGTAACCCCCTGAGCATCGCCGGGTGTGACCCAAAAAGAAAAAAAAGATTTTAAGGGAACAACTCTCCTGCATCCCTAGAAGCAAAGAGCAGTGATGTGGTATAAGCTCTGACTACAGATACCACGAACACATGTGGCTACTCACCAAAGGTAGACTTGAAGTGGTGGCTGTTGTTCTCCAAGCTACAGACAACAGGAAAGCAGCCCCTCCATAAGGCATCCATCATAATACCAAAGCATGAGGGGTACTACTCTCATTGATTCCTTAGAAATGCTGAAGTCTGCAAAGTAAATTTAAATATGATCAAGGAATTCCTTCAACCTTAGTCACTTCCTCCACTGGTAGAACAGAAGTCATAGGGTTGTTTTTCTGAAATGAGGACACAGAATTTAGTTTAGTGTAAAGGTTCCCTCTTTGCACTGTCCAGCAGAGAGCAAATGCTTTAGGGAAATAACTCTCATATGTCCCTAGGTTTGTGCAGAACAGAATGATATTTAAAGTCTTACACGTGGTACTCCATCAAATTGTGACCCTTCAAGTCATAGGTAGCAGTAAGGTTGCTTTTCTGAGCCTCATACGGGTAGGGTAGAATGGACCCCTGCAACAGGCGTCCAGCAAAGCACTAAGGCTTGAGGTGTATAGCCAAAGAGCTGCAATAGGATAAGAACTGTGACTCATGGAAGTGTGTTAATCTGAGAGCCCTCCCCACACATATGTTGTTACAAAAGGTTTGATTTTCTGAGCTGCCCAGAGGAAATGACTCTTACTGAGAGAAGTTTCTGATGCTGATGTCCAGCAAAGCCCAATACTTGAGGGATACTACTCTCTTCAACAACTACAAACATGGAGAGTGACAATGGAATTTTTCAGCATTTTTCTTGAAATGCCATGATATAGACCACTAAAAAGCTGTTCATGATTGGCTTTCAGTCATACATTGTTCCAGCACCATTCCCTCCACCAGTGTAAATTTCCCAGGACCAGTGTCTCCAGATTCCCTCCTCCTTCCCGCCTCTATGGTAAGTCTTATTGTCTGTCTTATTTCTTTCTTTCCTTCTTTCCTTCTTTCTTTCTTTCTTTCTTTCTTTCTTTCTTTCTTTCTCTCTTTCTTTCTTTCTTTCTTTCTTTCTTTCTTTCTTTCTTTCTTTCTTTCTTTCTTTCTTTCTTTCTTTCTTTCTTTCTTTCTTTCTTTCTTTCTTCTTTCTTTCTTTCTTTCTTTCTTTCTTCTTCTCTTTCTTTCTTTCTTTCTTTCTTTCTTTCTTTCTTTCTTTCTTTCTTTCTTCCTTTCTTTCTTTCCTTCTTTCTCTTTCTTTTCCTTCTTTCTTTCCTTCTTTCTTTCTCTCTTTCTTTCTCTCTTTCTTTCTCTCTTTCTTTCTCTCTCTTTCTTTCTCTCTTTCTTTCTCTCTTTCTTTCTCTCTTTCTTTCTCTCTCTTCTTTCTCTCTTTCTTTCTCTCTCTTCTCTCTCTTTCTTTCTCTCTTTCTTTCTCTCTTTCTTTCTCTTTCTTTCTCTCTTTCTTTCTTTCTTTTCTTTCTCTTTCTTTCTTTCTTTCTTTCTTTCTTTCTTTCTTTCTTTCTTTCTTTCTTTCTTTCTTTCTTTCTTTCTTTCTTTCTTTCTTTCTTTCTTTCTTTCTTTCTTCTTCTTCTTCTTCCTCTTCTTTCCTCTTCTTCCCTCTTCTTCCTCTTCTTCCTCTTCCTCCTCTTCTTCCTCTTCTTCTTCCTCTTCTTCTTCCTGCTTCTTCTGCTTCTTCTGCTTCTCCTGCCTCTCCTGCTCCCTCTGATCCTTCTGCTCCCTTCTGCTGCTGCTGCTTCCACTTCTGCGTCCTCCTTTTCTTTCTTCTTTCTTCTTCTCCTTATTCTCCTTCTTCTACTTCTTTCTTCTTCTTGTCCTGATCTTCAGTCTCCTCCTTCTCCTCCTGCTTCTTCCTCTCCCTCTTCCTCCTCTTCTTCCCTGCTCCTCCTCCTTCTCCTCCTCATTCAGAATCTCTATCAATGCTTTGGCACTCTGCAAAAAAGTAGACCAGCTTTAGAAGGTGCTTTTCTCTGAGCTGCATACAGAAAGGATAGAAACACCCCCCTATCTGGCAATGAACCAAGGCTTGAGGGGGTACAACTCTCTTGCCTGCCTAAAAGCATGTAGGGGGTGCAGGGGATTTGACATCTGACTCACAGAACCCAGCAGCACAGCCACTCCTCAAAATAAAGATTGGCAAACTTTGGGATAGTTTCCCAGCCACCCAAAGGCAAGGTAGAATCCTCCTCCTGCATGCATCCCGCAAAGCACAAAAGTTGGGGGGTCTATTATGAAGCATCCCTAAAAGCAAGGACATGAACTCTGACTACCAAAACTCCTCAGTTGTGTGGTCACTCACCCACAGCTAGATCATCAGCAGGTTATATGGTTTTCTAACTCCCAGATAAGGAGGACAGAAAGCCCATCCAGCATAGATCCAGCAAAGCATCAAGGCTTGAATGATACAACTCTATTGTGTCCCACATAGAAAAGATAGCTTAGATTGGGTGTGATATTTGACTCCAAGATGTACAGCAGGACAAGGGGCTCTCCCCAGAGGTATCATGCTGGAATGGGGTTGCCAGTCCCTGGGTGCAGACTGGCAGGGTAGAAGCACCCCTCAAGCAGGCATCAGCAACAGACCAAAGCGTGAGGGCAACAGTTCTGCTACATCTCTAGAAGCACTGAGGGTGGCGATGGGATTTTAAGGTTGAATCCAGGAACTCAATGAATGAATCGATAATCCCAAAGAGTTAGACCAATGGTGGAGGGGGTCGTTTTGCAGACTGAGGACAGGCAGAATAGAAGCACTCCTCCACCTGGCATACAGCAATGCGCCAAGGCTGAGGGGTACAAATGTCCTGCCTACCTAGAAGCATGACGAGCTGCAAGTGGACTAAACAGTGGCTTCCAGAACTCACATATGAGTGTATCCTCTACCCAAAAGAAGGCAATGATGCAGCTGGCTTCCAAGCCACAGAGAGGCATGGCAAATACACCCATCCAGCAGCTGTCCAGCAATGCACAGATATTTGAGAGAAACTACACTTCTGTAATCCTAGAAGCATGCAATCTGGGATATGATATGAACTATGGAAACTTCAGAAAAGCATGGCAAATCACCCAAAGGCAGACAGGAAGCAGTGTGTTTGGTTTTCTGAGACACAGACAAGGAAGGTATAGGGACCCTCCAGCAGGCCCGCAGCAAAATGTCAAGGCATGAGGACAACAGCTCTCCTGTGTCCCTGGAATCTTTTAGGGCTGGGATTGGACTTGAGTTTTGAATCCAGGAATTCTATAAGTATTAGGCCAACACCTCCACTGGCAGAACAGTAGGAAGAGTTTTGATTTACTCAGCAGCAGATAGGCAGAATAGAAGGGTCTTTCCAGCAGGCATGCAGAAGCAATCTAAGGGTACCAATTCTCCTGCATCCCTAGAAGGTAGAATTGAGATGGATTTTATGTTTAGACACTATGTCAAATGTGGCCCTTTGTCAGTGGGCCTCATCTTCCAAGCCACAGAAAGGAAGGGGAGAAGCCCATTGAATCCTTAGTCCAGAAAAGTGCCAGGACTTGAATAGAACGAAGTCTTGTTAACACATAGACTGCCCCCATAGGCAGACCAGCAGTCAAGGGGACGGTTTTGTTAAATGACGACAAGCAGGATAGAAGCAACCCTGCAGCAGGCAATGCACCAAGGCTTCAGGGATACAAATGTCCTGCCTGCCTAGTAGCCTGAATAGCTGTGAGAGGATTTGAACTTTGAATCCAGAAGCTCAGTAGGGTGTGACCAGTTGTCCAAAAGAAGAGTCTGCAGGGACTGGAGCGTTAGTCCAGTGGTGAGGGTGTTTTCCTTGCATAAGGCCAACCCGGTTCAATCCCTGACATCCCATATGATCCCCAAGCACCGCCAGGAGTAAATCCTTAGTGCAGAGCCATGAGTAACCCCTGAGCATTGCCAGGTATTACCCAAAAAAAAAAAAAGAAGAAATCTGAAGCCCAAGAGGCAAAGAAAGAGTAGACGGGATATGGCCTCTGTCACAATGAGTACTGTCAATGAGCGACTCTTCCACTACAGTAGACTGTAGAGAATATGGTGGTTTTGAAGCCTCATAGAGGCAGGTTAGAAGTCCCCCTAGAGCCTGCATCCAACAAAGTGCCAAGCCTTGAAGAGAACAACTATATCCCTGTACTTACTTAGACAGGTGAATGGATTTGAACTCCAGAAACTTCTTCAATGTGTGGTAACTATGCAACAGTATATGAACAGTTGGAGTATTTGTAGTCCAAGACACAGACAGGCAGAAAAGTAGGTTCCCTCCAGTAGGCATCAAGCAAATTGACAAGCCTTGAGGATAACCATTTCCCCTGTGTCTCTAAAATTTAGGAGCACTGTGATGGCATTTGAACTCTGATTACAGAAACCCCCTTTAAGACTAGTGATTGCCACCACTGGAAAAACAGGCCAGAAATGATGGGGGCTTGTGGATTGTGGTTTGTTATTGAAGCCTGGACAGGCAGCAAATACCAGAGGAAGAAGCCCCAATCCAATAGGTATTCAGCAAAGCATCAATGCTTAAGGGGAACAACTCTCGGCTTCAGTTGATGTGTGGAAAGTGGCAAGATAATTTGACTTCTGATTCCAGTAATTACATCAAAATGTGACTCCAGCTACACAGGTAGAATGATGACAGTGAGGTTGGGTTACAGAGTCACAGACAGGATTAAAAACCTCTCAGGCACTCATGAAGAAAAGTGACAAGGCTTGAAGGAACTAACTTCCTTGCATCCAAAGTAGAATGTAGATCTGGATGGGATTCGAATTCTTGTCAAGGATGACGGCCAATGCCAGCCCTCTACCACAGTTATACCAGGAGAAGTGGAGTTACATTACCTGATGCCCAGAGTAAGTGACTACTGCACAGAGGGGCGGTTCAGCTGCTGGTGGTTTGCAAATCACCAAGGGTTGATAGAAACCACCACAAAGAGCCGCCCGGGAACCAATGCGCAGAGCTGCGCAAGCGGCTGGGGGAGACTGGAGCCCGGCTCGCGCCGAGCCCAGCTGACGATGGGATCCCGAGGAGGGCAGATGGGTTTTGGGTGTTGGCCCATCGCCTCTGGGGTCCCGGAAGCAGCCGGATGAAACTCGCCCATCACACTAGCCACCATCTTCGCTGTCCGGACGCTGAGAAACTGACCCACGACCAGATCAACAGAGCGAGACCAGTTCGAGCCCAGGTAGGCGGCTCCCAGAAGCGGGAATCACTGGGAATTCGCCAGATGGAGTCAGGGGTTAAGCCACTCCCCCCTCCATTTTGTCGAGTCTGGTGGACCCGCCCAGGAGCCGCCCGGGAACCAGTATGCAGAGCTGCGCAAGCGGCTGGGGAGACTGGAGCCGGCTCGCGCCGAGCCCAGCTGACGATGGGATCCCGAGGAGGGCAGATGGGTTTTGGGTGTTGGCCCATCGCCTCTGGGGGTCCCGGAAGCAGCCGGATGAAACTCGCCCATCACACTAGCCACCATCTTCGCTGTCCGGACGCTGAGAAACTGACCCACGACCAGATCAACAGAGCAAGACCAGTTCGAGCCCAGGTAGGCGGCTCCCAGAAGCGGGAATCACTGGGAATTCGCCAGATGGAGTCAGGGTTAAGCCACTCCCCCCTCCATTTTGTCGAGTCTGGTGGACCCGCCCAGGAGCCGCCCGGGGAACCAGTATGCAGAGCTGCGCAAGCGGCCTGGGGAGACTGGAGCCCGGCTCCGCGCCGAGCCCAGCTGACGATGGGATCCCGAGGAGGGCAGATGGGTTTTGGAGTGTTGGCCCGTCGCCTCTGGGGGGTCCCGGAAGCAGCCGGATGAAACTCGCCCATCACACTAGCCACCATCTTCGCTGTCCAGACGCTGGGAAAATGCCTCACGACCAGATCAACAGAGCAAGACCAGTTCGAGCCCAGATCGCGCGGCCGCAAGCGGCCACGCGGTCCACTAAAATAGTGAAACAGTAATGTCTTTTAATGCACTGTATTCCACGAAGAGCAGGAAAGTTTATCAGGAAGGAGATATAAAAGACGAAAAGAAATGACATGCAGAATCTGCCAAGTAGTTGAGGGTGCGGGAGGGGGGAGGGAGGTGGGGACATTGGTGATGGTAGATGGGTTTGGGTGGAGGGATGGGTGTTGGAACACTGTAGATCCAAAACTCTACATGAGCATCTTTCAATTGTATGTCTAAAATGGTGTAATAATATTTGGGGGGGAAATAATAAAATTAAATTAAAAAAAAAAGTTTTGATTTATAAATGCAATGGCATGTACTCAGCAATAAAAAGGATAAAACCTTACCTTTTATTACATGGAACTAGATGGTGTCAACAGTAAGTCATAAGGAGAAAACAAATACCAGATGGTTTCTTGCATATATAGTACATAAAGAAACCATGATATAGCAAGGAAAGTGCAATTTCCAATAAAAACACGTCTTAGAAACTGAGGCTAGAACTAAAGTTCCCTAAGATGTGGGGGGGTTGGGGGAGTGGAAGGAAAGGAAAGTATCCAAAGGAAGAGGTGGAATGATACTAACAATCTGATGCAGGATTGGTTTAGGCGCATTGTGCCCAGGATCACCTATAATCTTAAAAACCAGAGAAAGAGAGAGAGAGAGAGAGAGAGAGAGAGAGAGAGAGTGGAAAAGTGCTTGCTATAGAGGCAGGCTGGGGGAAAGGGGAGGGAATCTGGGGACATTGGTTGTGGGAAATGTGCACTGGTGGAGGGATGGGTGCTGGAAGACTTGCATGACTGAAACCCAACCATGAATATCTCTGTAATTGTATATCTCATGGTGGTATAATTAAATAAAATTTCTTATAAAAAAAAAAACCACCACAAAGCCCTAGAAGTGGGATTTGAACACAGGCTCCAAATACTCTAGCAATGGGATTTGAACTCAGACTCCAGATTCTCCACAATCCATGGCCATGCCCCCATAGGTCAATTGGTGTGGAGGTGGAATAGATTTCCAGACAGGTAGAGACAGCATAGTATCCCCCCCAGCAGGCATCCAGGAAAGCACCAAGGCTTTAGGGGCATTGCTATCCTGCATGCCAAGAAGTATAGAAAGCACCAATGGGATTTGAACTCTGAGTACAGGAACCCAGTCAATATAATGTCCTTCCCGAAAAGGTGGAGTTGCAGCAAAGAGATAGGTTTATTGAGCCATAGAGAGGTGGTGACTAGCGCAGGTCAACACTCCTCTCAACAGTTCAGCAAAGCCCAAGGCTTGAGGAGCAAAAGTTTCCTGAGTCACACATAGCATGAAGAGCAGCAATGAAATTTCTACATCTGACTCCAAGAGCTCTTTCAACCTATATTGACTCACCAAATATATAGCAGTGGCAGTAGGATTGGTTTTGAGAGTCGCGGAGAAGGAAGTAATAAGGGCAATGAGAAGTCCTGATGATACCCGAGGTCAGAAGAGCACATGGTATGAGGAAACACCTCTTCTGAGTCCCTAGAAGTGCTGAGAGCAGAGATGGGATTTGAACTCTGACTCTAGGAACCCTTCATGCATGGCCCCTCAACCACATAGTAGACCACTGGAATTATGGTTGGTATTCTGAGACACGGAAAGGTGGGGAGAAGGCCCTGTGAAGCCTGTGTCTGCCGAAGCACCACTACTTGAGAGGAACAACTCTCCCATGTCCCTAGAAGCAAGAAAAGCAGCAATGTGATATAAGCTCCAATTACCAAAATCCTCCAAAACATGTGGCCACTCACCCAAAGCTAGACTGGTAGTCATGGTGGTCTCATACAGCAGGCATCCAACAGAGTGCCAAGGCATGTGGGGAACTACACTTTTCTAGCACCACAAGCTCTGAATGCCGGGATTTGAGATCTTATTTCAGGAACTCCTTCAATGCAAGGCACCCCTCCACTGGTAGAAGAGTCACCATGGGGCTGGTATTCCCACCCTAAGAAAACACAGGGACTAGCTTAGGGAAATGCACCTCTGCTTGCCTTATCTAGCAAAGTGTCAAAGCTTTAGGTGAACAAATCTTCTGCATTCCTAGAACTGTGGAGTAGAGCAATGGGATTTAAAATCTTATTACAGTAACTCCATCATGGCCCCTCAACCCATAAGTAAAGCTGTGGCAATGGGATTGATTTTCTAAAAATTCAGACAGGATTGAAGCCCCCTCATACTTGAGAGGTGCCAAGACTTAAGGAGAACAACTCTCCTGCCTCCCTAGACGCAAAGAGCTGCAATGGGATCAGCTTTCTATCTCACAGATGTCAATTAACTTGAGGCTCCTTCCACACAGGTCATTTGGAACAAAAGGTGCTGGTTTTCATCTGCACAGAGGAAGTGACTAGGACAGGGAGGGCCCCCCTATTGCCTTTAGCCAGCAAAGCCCAATGCTTGAGGGAACTACTCTTCACAGTACATTAAAATGTGGAGAGCAGCAATGAAATTTTAAATTATTATGGAAACACTATCAGATTGACCATTAAAAAGTTAGTCATAATTGGCTTTCAGTCCTAAAATGTTCCAACACTCATCCCTCCTCATGTGTACATTTTCCAGTGCCAATATCTCTGTCTCCCTCCCACCATACCACATTACCCCCACCCCCATCCTGGCCCCTTAGACTGCCTCTATAGCAGCCATATTTCTCTTATCTCTCACAATTTCTTTCACTCTCTCTGACTCCGAAATTCTGATATCACATGGTAACTCCTCTAACTTTAGACCAGCAGAGGACAGGGTTATTTTGTGAACTGAAGGATGGGCAAGATTGTTGCACTCCTTCAGCTGGCATTCAGCAATACACAAAAGCTTTAGGGGAACAACTCTTCTGCCTGCCTAGAAGCATGTAGAGCTGTGAAGGGGTTTGAACTTGACTCCAGGAACTCAGCAATTTGGGGGCCACTCCTCCAAAGGAAGACTGTCAATGATGGGGTTGTTTTAAGAACTGTGAAGAGACAGCGTTGAAGTCTCCCTCCGGCAGAAAAAAAGAAGCGCCAATGCTTCAGGGGAACCACGCTCTGACCTCCTTCAAAACAAGGATGGAGGTGATATAATATGACCTCTCACTACATAAAGTAGAATGATGGGAGATGGGTTGGTTTACCTAGCTTCAGACAGGCAGTTTACAAGAAACCCTCTAGCAGGCTCCAGCAAAGCACAAAGGCTAGGGTAACAATTCTACTGCCTTCCTAAAAACCCAGAGAGCTGCAATAGAATAGGAACTCTGACTCACAAAAGTATGTGCAAAAGTGAGGCCTCTCCCCTCAGGTACATTGACACAAAAAGGGTTGGGTTTTCCATAGCCCATAGGAAATGACTACTGCAGGAAGAGGCTACCTACCACTGCAAAGCCCAATGTTTGACAGGAAAATGTTCCTTTAGTATCTAAAAGCTTGAGAGCACCAATGGGATTTGAACTCTGACACCAGGAACTCTGAACCAGAGCTTCAATTCATAGAAACTCCCCTGAAAAGCAAACCAGCAATTTTGCAAACTGAGGACACGAAAAGGAAGGACTCCTCCACCTGTCATCCAGCAATGCTCCAAGGATTGAGGGGTCAACTCTCCTGCCTGCCTAGAATCACAGAGATTTGCGAGGGATTTGAGCTCTGATTCCAGGGATTCTGTTATCTAGTGCCCCTCCCCACAATGAACCTGCAGAGATTACTCTGTTTTTCTAAGTTAAAGGGCACGGTAGAAACAAAGTGCTAAATATTGAGTTCAAAAAAATATCCTGCATACCTAAAGTATAGAGACCTGCACTGATATTTAAATTTTGACTCTAGAGACTCTGTCATTGTGTGACTACTCACCCAAAGGCAAACTGGCAGTGGTAAGAGTGGTTTTCCAATGCATAGACATCAGGAAAGAAGGCCCCCTTCAGCAAGCATCCTGCAAATTGCCACCACTGGACTGGAAACAACTCGTCTGTCACCCTAGAAGCATGGAGAGCTCGATGAGATTTGAAATCTGACTCACGAGTCTGTTAATGTAAAGCCCATCTCTCATAGTTACATTGGCACAAAAAGATTGGGCATCTCTGTGGCCTAGATTATATGGTTAGAGTCATGAGAAGCCCTCCTGTTTTAGGTGGCCAGCAACATGAAATGCTTGATGGGAACAACTGTTCTCTGTACATAAAAGTATGGAGAGCAGCAAACAGATTTGATTTCTGTCTCCAGAAACTGTCAACACGTGAACACAACACCAAAGATGGACCAGTGGTGGAGAGAGTAGTTATTAGAACTGAGGACAGTCAGGATAGAAGTACCCCTCTAGCTGACATCCAGTAAAGCACCACAGCTTGAGGAGTACAACCTTACTGCCTTCCTAGAAGCATGGAAAGCTCCAAGATTTTATCTCTGACTCCAGAATTTCAGCAATGTATGGGCACTCCTCCAAAGGAAGATTGGTAATGATGGGGTGGATTTCTAGCCACAGACATTTAAGATAGATGCCCTATTCTAGCAGGCACCAGCAAAGCACCAGTGTTTCATAGAAACTACTCACAATAGTCATGAAAAACATGGAGGATGGTGATGTGACATGAACTCTAACTACAGAAACTCTGAAAATGCTTGAAATTTACCCAAGGTCGATGAGCAGTGGTATGTTTGGTTTTCTGAGCAGCACAGAATACGGTAGAGACCCCCTCCAGCAGGCATGCATCAAAGAACCAAGATATGAGGTAAACTACAATCCTAACTCACTAGAAATGCTGGCAACTTGAACACTGACTTCAGGATGAACTTCAACATGAGCTACACCCCTCTGTTATTTCATAATGAGTGGGGTTGTTTTTCTTCTTTTAGTGTCAGAAGAAAAAACACTAATGAAGGAGAGGTGCTCCTGTGGCTGGTGGCCAGAAAAGCACCAAAACCTAAGGGGGTTAAAATCTCATTATACCCTAGATAGGCACAACAGCAATGGGATTTGAACTCAGACTCCAGAAATGCTACAAGCTGGGCCTCTCCACAGAAGGTATGTTGGTGAGGGTGGGAATTATTTGTCAGCCAGGGGTAGACAGTATAAAAGCCCCATGCAGCAGGCATCCAGGAAAGTGCCAAGGCTTAAGGGTCACTAAACTAATGCATGCTTACAAATGTGGAAAGCAGAGATGGGACTTGAATTGTGAGTCCAGGAACTAAGTCAACATAAGGTCCTTCCTGCAAATGTATAACTGTAGCAACGGCTTAGGTTTTGGAGACACAGTGAGCTAGTTACTAGTGAAGGTCGAAGCTCCTCCAACAGGAGACCAGAAAAGGTCTGTGGCTTACGTGGTAAAAGTCTCCTGTGTCTTGCATAGTGTCCTGTATAGCATGGAGAGCAGCATTGAGATATCTATATCTTTCTCCAGGAACCTCTCAACCTATGTCAACTCTTCAATGACACGGGGTTGGGAGTGAGATTCTTTCTCAAAGTTGCTTAGAGGAAGTGACAAGGGCAAAGAAAAGCCCTGCCGATGCCAGAGGTTAGAAGAGCACCATGGCATGAGGGAGCACCTCTTCTGAGTCCCTAGTATTGCTGTGAGCAGCGATGGGATTTGAATCCTAACTCCAGGAACTTTTCAAGAATGGACCCTCATCCATGGGTAGACTACTGGAGTTATGGCTGGTATTCTGAGATATGGAAAGGCCGGGGAGAAGGCCCCATAGAGTCTCTGCCACCCAAGCACCAAGGCTTGAGGAGAACAAGCCTCCTGTGTCACATAAAGCAAGAATATGTGATATGAATCCATGTGATATGAACTCTGACTACAGAAACCCAGAAAACATGTTGCCACTCACCAAAAAGTAGACTGGCAGTCATGTGTTTTCTGTGTTACAGACAAGCAGGATAGAAGCCTGCTCCAGAAGGCGTCTGACCAAGTGCTAATATATTAAGCAAACATGCTCTTCTGTCTGTGGAAGCACTGAAGACTGTGATGGGATTTGAGATCTCACTTCAGGAACTCATTGAAAGTGAGGGACCTCTTCCAATAGTAGAACTGCATCCCACCTTGACCTTGTCCAGCAAAGCACTAAAGTTTTAGGGAAACAACTTTCCTGCATCCCAAGAAGTATAGAGAGCAGCATCTGGATTTAAAGACTTATATTCGAACTCCATCAACCTGTGGCCTCTCAACCATAGGTAAAATGGAGGCAGAGAGTTGATTTTCTGAGCCTCTAGCAGGTAGGATAGAAGCGCCCCTTCAGCAGGCATCTAGCAAAATGCCAAACTTGAGGGGGACAACTCTCCAGACTCCTTAGAAGCCCAAAGTGCTGCAATGGGATAAGAACTCTGACTCAAGGAAGTCTCTTAATGCGAGGCACCCTCCACCAGGTATATTGGAACAAGGGGTGAGATTTTCAAGCAGCCCAGAGGAAATGAGTAGGAGAGGGGCAGTCCCTCCCTACTTCTAGTGGCCAGCAAAGCTCAACACTTGAGGGGAAAACTCTCTTCAATATCTAAAATCATGGAGTGCAGCAATATGATTTGAAAAATGACTGCAGAAACTCTGTCAACATGTGGATAATTCCCCCAAATTAGACCATCTGCAGAGTGGATTATGTTGCAAATTGAGGACAGGCAGGACAGATGCACAACTTGAACCAGAGTCAAGCAATGCACCAAGGCTTAACTAATCAACTCTCCTCCCAGCCTAGAAATATGGAGAGCTGTGAGGGGATTTGAACTCTTACTCTAGGATCTCAGCAATGCATATTCACTCCTACCAGGAAGATTGATGGTAATAGGGTTGATATTTGGGACTCAGAGCAGCAGGTTAAAAGCACCCAGTCTCTAGCAGAAATTCAGCAAACCACTGATGCTTGAAAGAAAATTCTCTCCAGAGTCCCTAGAAGCAATGAAAACTGTAGTGTAATATGGACTCTTACTACAGAAACTCCAAAAGCATATGGCCACTTGCAAAAGCGAGACTGGCAGCTGTACATTTGGTTTTCCTAGTCACAGACAAAATGGTTATAAGACCCCTCTAGCAGATATCCAGCAGAGTCAATGCATGAGGGGAACTACTATCCTGGGTCTTTAGAAGAGCAGAGATCACCAATGGAATTTGAACTCTGACTTTAGGATCTATATAAAAGCGAGTCCTCACCCTCTGCAGTAGAATCCTGGCAATGGTGGTGTTTTATCGAAGCACAGGCAGTCAGGGTTGAAGACCCTCCAGCAGGTGTCCAGCAATGTGACAATGTTTGAGGGAACCAAAACTCCTGTGTCCAATGAAAACTGAGACAACATTGAAGTTAAAGGCATTTTTAAAAGATGAAACATCACTGACCAAGCAAATGGAAACAAAGATAAATCAATGAGACTATATTTAATTAAGAAGCTTCTCCACCTTAATGAAACAGGAACCAAGATACAGATATAGCAATTGGAATAGAAAAAGTATTCACACAATACCTACCTGATAAGGTGTTAATATCAATGCTATACAAGGCACTGGTAGGACTTTACCAGAAAAAAGTCCAACCTCATCATAAAACGTGGAGAATAAATTAATAGATACTTCTTCAAAGAAGAAATTCAAAAAGGACAAAAAGATATATGAAAAACTGCTGTTCATCACTAGTCATTGGAGAGCTTCAAAGTAAAACAGCAATGAGATATCTCACACCATAGAGGCTGGCACACATCCAAAAATAACACAAACAACCAGTGCTGCCATGGATGCAGGGATAAAGGGACTCTCATCATTGCTGGTTGGAATGCTGACCGGTCCAGCCTTTTTTGGAATATAATATGGATATTCCTCCAAAAACTAGAAGTTTACCTTCCATTTGACACAAATACCTCTTCTGGGAATGTGTCTTGTGGGTCCAAAAACACACAGAAGAAACACCATCTGCACGTCTATGTTCATCACAGCACGATTCACAATAGCTAGAATTTGGAAACAAACTGACTACCCAAGAACAGGAAAAAATAAGCTTAGTATATCTACACAATGGAATACAATGCAGCTGTTGGGATAAAAGGAATCCATATTTTCCTATAAATGGATGGACATGGAGTATATCATGCTGAGTGAAATGAGTCAGAAGGCATATGACAGATGTAGAATAACTGCATTCATTTGTAGGATATAAAATAGTATGAGACTAATATATAAATAAGTCCAGGGAATACAGGTGTGAGGAGGAATTGTCAAAAGTTGGAATCTACCACAAATGTGTGGGGCTACAGAACAGGTAAGAGAGATAAAGAACAAATATGACAATAATGAGTGTAAATTGAAAATAGGTAAATGCAGATATATGATAATCCTTTGTGTGTGCATTACAAACTAATCTACACAAAAGGAGATACAGAAAGAGAAGGAAAGAGGCTGTCATAGATGCAGGTTGTAGGGGGAGTGATGGTAGGAGGAAAATTGTAAACATTGGTGCTAGAAAATGTGTACTCATAGATGGACAAGTCTTGGAACACTGCATGAATAAACCCAATCGTGAACAGTTTTCTAATGGTCTATCTCATGGTGATTCAATTAAAATTTAAAAAAATTAAACAATGAAATCAAAGAAAATGAGAGATATGAGATGGGATTTGAACTCTGATTCCAGAAAACTCATTTTTGCATGAACGTGAGCCAAAGGTAGACCAGTGATGGAGGGGATGCTTTTTGTGAACTGAGGACAAGCAAGATAGAGCCAACGCCTGCAGCAGGCGTCCAACAATACGCCGAGGCTTCAGGGGTGCAACTTTCCTGCCTGCCTAGTAGCATGTACAGGTGCAAAGGGTTTTAAACACTGATCCAGGAACTCTGTAAGGTGTGGACAGTCATGCAAAGGAAGATTGCCAATCATAGCGGGTCATTTTTGAGGCATAGAGGAGCAGTGTAGAAGTTCCCCTTCAAAGGCATCCAGTCATCACCATACCTTCAAGAGGACTTCCTCTGGTGTCCCTAGAAGCAAGGAGAGCTGTGATGGAACATGAACTCTGACTACTGAAGCTCAGAAAATGCATGATCACTCACCCAAATGTAGATTGGCAGGGCTGGGTGTGGTTGTCTGAGTCACAGACAAGCAATGTAGAAGTCCCGGCTAGCAGTCATCCAGCAAAGCACTGAGGAATGAGGGGAACTCTTTCCTGAGTTCTTAAAAGCTCAGAGGGCACCAAAGGGATTTGAAATATGAATCTAGGGGTGCTATAACATTTGCAAGGCCCCCCCCCCCCCCAGGGGAGAATAGTGGCAATGGTGTTGTTTTACTCAGCTGCAGACAGGCAGGGTAGAAGCACTCCTCTAGTAAGGGTCCAGCAACACTCCAAGGATACGGAGAACAACTCTTCTGCATACCTACAAGTACGGGAGGCATTTATGGGATTTGAGCTTTGACTCCAGGAGCACCTTCTTGCCTAGTGTTCTCTACATCTGGTCAAATAGGGGGTTGTAGGGGGGATTGTGGTTATTTTTCTGCACCTTGGGGAGGCACTAAAGTGTGCTGGGAGAAGTCCCTAATCAGATGGCATCTAGGAAAACTTCAAAGATTGAGGGGAACAAATCTATTACTTCAGTAGTAGGGTGGAAAGCAGCAACAGAATTTGATCGCGAATCCAGTAACTCTAACATCATGTGTCCACAGTGCACAGGCAGAACCGCCACAGTGTGTTTTGTTTTCAGAGTCACAGTTACACAGGATGGAAGGCATACAAAGAGACATCCAGCAAAAGCCAAGGCTTTAAGGGACTAACTGCCTTGCATTAAAAAAGAGACAGGAAAGCTGAGATGATATTTAAATTCTGACTCAGTATGGTGTTCAGTGCCAGCCTTCACCTACAGTTAGATAAGCACAAGTTGGGTTGCTTTTCCCAGACACCCAAGGGAGTGAGTAATGCAGGGAAATACATTCCTCTTTCTGGTGGTCTTACTACTTAAACGTGTGGAAAGCAGCAATGGGATTTGAACTCTGACTCCAGAAATTCCATGAATACCTGACCACTCCCCAAAGGAATACTTGTGACAGAGGGGCTGGGTCTGTGAACTGAGGACAAGCAGGATATATGCACAGCTCCAGCCGTGCATCGCGATGCACCAAGCTTGAGTGGTACATAACTCCTGCCAGCCTAGCATGGAGATTTGAACTCTGACTCCTGGAGCTCAGCAATGAGTGGCCACTCCTCCACAGGAAGATTGGTAATGATGGGGTTTGTGTAAGAGTCACAGAGAATAGGGTAGAAGCCCCCATCCAGCAGAACTACAGAAACATGCTAAAACTTGAAGGGACTAATTCTCCTGTGTCCCTAGTAGTCCGGATAACTGAGATGAGATTTGACCTCCAGGAACTTCTCAGTCCTGCCTCTCATCCACTGGTAGACCAATAGAGGTTGAGCTGGTATTCTGAGACATGAAGACACAGGGGAGAAGGTCCTTAGACCACCAGGCATCAAGGGTTCAGGGTAACAAATGCACTGCATCCCTAGAAGCAAAGAGAACAGTGATGAGATACAAACTTGTACAACCAAAAGTGAAAAACATGTAGCTGCTCACCAAAAGGCAGACTGGCAGTAGTGGGTGTGGTATTCTGAATCTCAGAGGAAAAGGGTCGAAGGCCACTGAGGCAGGTGTCCTCCAACACACCAAGACAACTACTCAGGGGAACTCAATCCTTAGAAGAGCTGAAGGCTACAATGGAATTTAAACTCTTACTCCATGAACTCCTTTAACACAAGGCACCTCTTGCATCTCACAAGGCAAGGACTGTGGCGATGAGGTTGGTTCTAAAAGATATGTAGAGGACACAACTCACTAGGGAAAAGTCCAGCCTCCTTCTGCCATCCAGCAAAGTGCCAAAGCTTAGGATATAAACTCCTCCACATCTTTGAAATGTGGAGAGTAATAATGGCATTTAGATTCTTCTTCCAAGAACACAATCGTTTTGCCCCTAAACCCATTAATAGAACAGCAGCATTGAGGTGGGTTTTCTGAGCCTCAGAAGATAAAGTGAATGTGGCAGAGTGAATGATAGCAAAACACCAAAGCTTGAGCATAACAACTCTCCTGACTCCTTAGAATCCCAGAGAGCTACAATGGGAAAGGAATTCTGACTCACAGAACTATGTATGAGGACCCTTTCCCCTCAGATACCTGGGCAAAAAGGATTAAAATCACCAATCCTGAGGAAATTTCTACTGCACAGAGAAGCTGACTGCTGCTGGCAACCAGAAAATCCCAATGCCTAAGGGGAAACACTCATCAGTACCTACAAGCATGAAGAGCAGCAATGGGATTTTAAACTCTTACTTGTTACTCCTTCAACACAAGGTACCTCCAATGAATGAATGGGGGTTGCAGGGCTAGTATTTTTAATTTTTATTAATATTTTATTATACCACTGTAGAGATAAACAATTGCAACATTGTTCATGTTTGGAGGTTCCGTCACATAATGTTCCAGCACCCCGCCTTCCACCAGTGCCCATGTCCCACCACCAATGTCCCATCCCTCCCTCCTCCAATATCTTGCTTCCATGGCAGGTTCTTTATTTCTTTTCTCTCCCTCTCTCTCATTTCCTTCTCTTACATATTGTGGATTGCAATATATACACTTAGAGGACATCATGTGCACTTTTTGTCTGTATTTAATGCTCAGTTCTAGGTTGGTATTAGCCCTTTCGACATTTATTAACACATGTTCCCTTCTCTGTTTACCTAACCTCTGACTCCCACACGTTTGTGGTAATTTCCACTTTTGGTAAGACCTCCTGATGCACGTTTTCCTGACATTGGATATTGGTATCATAATATATATATATATATGTGTATATATATATATATATGCCATGCAAATAAATGCAGTCATTCTATATCTCTTTCTTTCCTTCTGACTAATTTCACTCTACTTGATCCTTTCCATGCCCATCCATTTATAGACAAATTTCATAACTTCATTTTTCCTAACAGCTGCATAGTATTCCATTGTGTAGATGTACCAAAAGTTTCTTTATCCAGTCATCAGTTCTCAGGCATACTGGTTGTTTCCAGGTTCTGGCTATTGTGAATAGTGCTGCTATGAAAAAAAAAGCGCGGATGGTGTTTCCACTGTGTGTTTTTGGCTTCCCAGGGGTATATTCCCAGGAGTGGCATGGCTGGGTCAAAAGGGAGCTCAATTTCTAGTCTTTGGAGGAATGTCCATATTGTTTTCCAGAAAGGTTGTACAAGTCGACATTCCCACCAACAATGTATGAGAGTCCATTATTCTATGTATAGGAGATATATGTTCTATCTTTGAGAACCCACTCTCCTTCTGCTGGCTTCCACAACGTGCCAAACCTTTAGAGAAACAAATTCCCCACATCCTAGAATTTTGGACAGTAGCAATGCAATTTTTGCCTTTTTGGGTCACACCCGGCAATGCTCAGGGCTACTCCTGGCTCTGCACTCAGGAATTACTCCTGGCGGTGCTCAGGGGACCATATGGAATGCCGGGATCGAACCGGGGCCGGCATAGGCTGGCCGCATGCAAGGCAAACGCCCTACCTGCTGAGCTATCGCTCCGGCCCCGAGTAGCAACGCATTTTAATTTCTTCCTCCAGTACTTGATAGTGTGGCCCCTAAAGCCATATAGAACAGCAGCAGTGAGGGTTGCATTTCTGAGCCTCATACGGTTAGGGGTAGAAGCAACCCTCCTGCATGTGTCAGGACAATATGCCAAGGATGGAGGGGATAACTCTCCTGCATCACTAGAAGCCCAGAGAGTTGCAATGGAATGGGAACTCTGACTCAGGGAAGTCTCCTAACATGAGGCCCCTCCCATTATATATATTATCCACACAAAAATGTTTGGGTTTCCCAACAGCCCAGA
>JAJIBD010010430.1:0-64295 GCA_021461705.1 Cryptotis parvus | reverse complement strand
TTCTGCTGCTTCTTCTGCTGCTTCTGCTGCTTCTTCTGCTGTTTCTTTCTTCTGCTTCTTCTTCTGTTTCTTCTGCTTCTGCTTCTTCCTCTTCCTCTTCCTCCTCCTCCTCATCTTCTTCTACTTCTTCTACTCCTCCTTCCCCTTTTCCTTCTCTATCTCCTTCTCTTTTCCTCCTCATTTTCTCCCTCTTTCTCTGCCTATTCCTCCTTTGCATCCTTCTCCTCCTCCTCCTCCTCTTCCTCCTCTTCCTTCTTCTTCTTCCATCATGCATATGTATGTAAACTTGTGTTGGTCTATATTTTGCTCTATTTATATGTGTGTATCTTTCTAAGTTAGTACCAAACTGCTTAGATTTGATAAAAATACATTGCAATTTGAAAACAGGAAATGTGATGCCAAAAGCTTGGCTTTTGCTGTTAAAATGCCTATTGGCTGCTTGGTGTTTTTGCAGTTTTGTCTTATGTGTTAATTTTATAATTATTTTTAAAAAATTATTTGGTATTTTAATTGCATCAGTTTTTGTAGAAAAGACTATTTTTGCAAATGAGTTCTAACTTGGGGCACAGATGACCTTTCCACTTTATTTGTGTCAATTTGGTGAAGGATATTCAACCAGGGTTTCAGGCTCTGCAGCAACATACAAGGCACATGGCTTAACTCTGGTACTGTCCCTCCAGCCCTTCCAGCTTTCTAAAGTTCATATTATTTAGGTTTTAGATAGCTAAAGATCAATGGTTGTATTTACTATTTTGCCTTTATGAGTAGTTGGTTTTCTTTTTATAATGCATTCAGCAATTTTATGGCCTCATTTAGATATTTATTTTGTTAAATAATATTTATCACTCAGATACAGGGGTCAGAGCTGCTAGCAGAGCTGCTACCAGCTTTCCCTGTGCTCAGCTGATCATGATGCGCCCAGGGGGGAGGCGAGTTCTAGCCCTGGCCCATCATCCCAATAGAGTCTTGCAAGAAGCTAGAGGAACTCCCACACTATAAGGGCTGCCATTTTCAACATCTGGGCTCCACAGCTCGTCAGAGCTCCACCCAGAGAAAAGCTGATCTCTTCCCATTTCATCAGTAAATGCACAAGATGAAAGCCTACTACTGAGAGTTTACCTACCACCCACATGGCAGAGCCTGGCATGCTACCCGTATCGTATTTGATATGCCAAAGATCAGTAACAATTATAGACCTCATTCCCCTGACCTGAAGGAATGGTCTGAGGCTCTCTGTGTTCCTGAAGCGAGCAGATGCCCTGAGGCTACACTAGTATGTGACAGAACATATCGAGATGTTACTGGTGCCTACTCAAGCAAATCGATGCACAATGGGAAGACAAGTGATACAAGTGATACAAGTGAAAAAATTATTCTAACACATTAGGTTATTTTTAATAGATCATAATATAAAAAGTCTATTTCTTCCATTTTTGTTTGGATTTAAATTTTATCGTTTCTAATTTTTTCTTTCTAGACTATGTTTTTCTGCCTATGTACTATGTTGAATCAATTTGGTGTTAATAGGAACAAAAATAATTTTGTGGATTTTTTTAGTAAAAACCTCCAGTTCTTTACCAAGTATAGGTGGGAACTTTTGAGATCACACTTGGTGATACAAAGAGGTTACTCCTGGCTCTGCACTCTGAAATTTCTCCTGGCATTGCTTGGAGACCTTATTCAACGGCAGGGATTCAACCTGGGTTAGCTGCATACAAGGAAAACAACCTCTCCACTGTATTATCCCTCCTACACTGGAAAATTCTTGTTAATTCTTGTTATGCCCAATTTATTTAAATATTTTATCATGATCATATATTAAATTTTGTCTTTGATCTATTAAAATAAATTCTAATATTTTTCCTCCATTATCTTAATATGGTGTACCACGGCAGAGTCTGGCAAGCTACCCGTGGTGTATTCGATATGCCAAAAACAGTAACAAAATGGACCTCATTCCCAACGAATGGAGGCACCTGCTCAGAAAACCGCTCAGAAAATCGGGTATCAATCTCTGGGTAGTGGTAGAGAAGTGATATAAGTGATATCTTATATGGTATTTCACACTATCGACTTACAAAAGTTGTATTATTCTTGAATCCAGGAATGAATGCAATTATCCATCATATTGTGTGATTCATCAATTACTAAATATTTATGCTTATTAAAACATAGTGATTTACAAACTTTGTTTCAGGAACAATGTTCCAACACCAATCCCATTGCCAGTGCGGCTTTCTCTCCATCAATGTTCCTAGGTTTCCCTCTACCCCTCCATTTTCCCCTTAGCAAGTACATCTAGCTTGCTCTAAAAAGAAGCTAAAGGCTTTAAATTATCAGAAAATAAATAAAAAATCAATTTGTGATCATTAATTTTATATTATTTATCTTATGTTAATGCCACTTGACTCCTGACATCCCATTATTCATTGATTTGGTCAAGCGGGCACCAGTAACATTTCCATTTGACCCTATCATGTGCCAGTGTAGCCCAATGGCATTTAGTTGTTTTTGGGAATATGAAGAGGCTCAAACCATTCATTCAGGGGCTTGACGAAGAAGTCTGACCATCTTGTAGGTGGGGGGGCATGTGATCTTTTGACATCCCGTGGGATACAGTTGGTAATGACTCTAGTCCAGCGGTCATCTCCAAATTGCATTACATGCCCAGCCCATCTGATTTTTGATGTCTTGGCAAATGAGACAGCATCCCTGACTCTGGAACAGCTGTGGAGGTCGGAGTCCGATTCCTTCTCTCACTTAAGTGAGGCATTACATTCCAAGCACAGCTCTTTCGAGTTCCTCTTTGGGAGACCCGAATAGCGTTCTCATCCTGCTTTCGTAGGGCCCAGGTCTCTGAGGCGTATGTTAATGCAGGGAGAATGGTAGGAGTTGAAGAGATGTGCCCGAAGCGGGGAGGTTCTTTGTTCTTTTAGCTATTTTTTTTCGATGCTTTTTAAGGCATTCCACACAGCTCTCTTCTTCCTGTGCAGTTCAGGTTTTAGGTCGTTCATCATGTTGACTTCTTTACCTAGTATACATAACTGTTGCATTCAGAGATGTTTTTTTTTTTTTTTTTTTTTTTGCTTTTTGGGTCACACCCGGCAGTGCTCAGGGGTTAGTCCTGGCTCTGCACTCAGGAATTCTCCTGGCGGTGCTCGGGGACCATATGGGATGCCGGGGTCGAACCCACAGCATAGGCTGGCCGGTGCAAGGCAACGCCCTACCCGCTAGGGCTATCGCTCGTTCCATTGACAGTGAATGGGGTCTCTGGAACTAGTTCATTTTCATGAACATGAAGATTTTAAAGATATTTAATACAAATTATGACATAATGTAATGTCGTAACATTTACATAAATAAGTTTTCAACTTTGGTGTCTGAAATATATTGCATTAACTTTTATTTTGTATTTTGTCTCCTTATGGTAATATTTGTGTCTTCCCTGTTATTATTAAAGTGATTATTTTATAAATCTAGAAAGGGATCGACTAGCCACAAACATTTCTTGGACAAAATTTCCCAGATGAGACCTGCGGGGGTAATCCTAGAGGGTGGTGGTCAGATGAAATCCAAACAAAGTTACAGCAGGCCCTCATAAACACCAAATCCACCTCCATGCTTCCAACTGGACTGCCTAGATAAATATTCTGGATTTTCTGGAGGACATTCCTCCATACTCTACAGCACTTATGTCCCAGTAGTTGCACACCAAATTGAATGAGACTGTAACTAAGAGGCAACCAATCTATTTAACAAAAACATATAACACAGAATGCTTAACTTGTAAGAACAGTTTAGTGATTTCTTAGACATGAATTTAAGGTTCTTATAGTTAGATACAATAATTTTCACAAGTATTTCTTATCATTTCATTAGCCATTTAATAATAACAAGCAATATAAAACAAATTATTGTGGGCCTGTTATGGGGGTGGTTATAAAAATAGAAACAATGGTGGAGGTAAGGTGTCAGCAGTGGTGGTGGGATAGTGTGGGAATACTGGATGCCTGAAATAAATTATCATCAACATCTTGTAAACCATGGTGTTTAAGTAAAGTGGGAAGAAATAAAAACTGTATTTCAAATTCTTTGCTAATTATTTTGGAATTTAACATCACTATCACTATCACTATTTTCCTGTTCATCATCTATTTGCTAGAGCGGGCACCAGTAATATCTCCATATGTCCTGTCTCATGCTAGGAGAACCCAAAGGCATCCGCTTGCTCCAGGAACATAAAGAGCCTCAAACCATTATATTAGGTCACGGGAATGACCTAATATAAATGTTACTGGTATTTGGCATATCAAATACTACACGAGCAGCTTGCCAGGCTTGCCGTGGTGGGTGGCATACTGTTGTAGTCATCTCTAAATAAAGCATTTTTTGATGAACTGTGCGGCCGCTAGCTGCCGCGAGAGCTGGGCTATGATAGTCTGGTCTGCTGGGTGGAGTTGTGATGAGAGGGAAGTCCGATGTGGAAAATGGCAGGCCCCATGGAGTAGGGGAGGTTGGTCTGGCTTGTTGTGAGGCTCTGCTGGGGTGGCAGGCCAGGGCTAGAACCAGCCGTGCCTCCCGGGCACCTCATGAGCAGCTGGGCACAGGGAGAGCAAGTAGCAGCTCTGCCCCATGTCTGAGAGTCTCTGGTTCAGCATACCTGGGCCGGATTAAAAAAGAAAATTGGAATTTACATGAATTAGATAAATCCTACAACTGTAAGACTTAGTAAGAGTAAAGAGAATAAAGAAAATTTAAAGAGCAATATCTAAATGTGCCTATAAAAGTTCACGGTGATTTTTCCAAAAAAGAGAATATTCTTTTTTATATTAAAATTATAAATTATGTTATAGCCAAATCTTAAATGTCTGCTAATGGGGACAAGAGATTACAATCAAAATCGCCATGGATTTAAAAAAAGACTGATCAGACATAGAATATTCAATATAATTGAGACACTGATTTCATTCTTGAAAAGTTAAAAAAATTATTAGCAAGCTAGGTGAAGCATACCTTCCTTTTGAAAATAAATTTTTTAATTGAATTACTGTGAGATAAACCATTACAAGCTGTTTATGATTGGGTTTTAGTCATAGATTATTCCAACACTCATCCCTCCAGCAGTGCATATTTTCCAGCATCAATGTCCAAAGTTTATCCCCCAGACCCCAACCTCTGCCCCACAACCTTCCCCCATGATAGGCACTTCTCTCTGGATTTTCTAGAGGACATCTCTCTCTCACTCTTTGGATTTTCTAGAGGACATTTCCTTTTCTTTCTCTCTCTCTCCTTTCGTCTCTTTCTTTTATGCATTGTGGGTTGCAATACATACACTGAAAGGCATGTATCATGTATGTCCTTTTACTTACTTTCAACACAGTTTTAGTCACGCAGTGTGCAGTTCCTATCCAGAGTGTTCATTTCCAACTATTTTTGTTAAAGTGGTCCCTTCTCTATACCAGCTGCATTCTAAGTCTTCCTATAGTGGATTGTCGGGAACGCCGCCGGGTCCCCGACAGTGTCAGGACAGAGGTTGTCTTCTACCTCCGAGGACGCCGGGAGAACAGATGAAAACTCACGAATCCGGTGCAGTTCCAAAAATGGCTTTTAATAGTACAAAAGCTCTTCCACAGCAATCCAATATAATGAACAAACTCTAGCTCTGGTCTGAACTCAGACCATACAAAGAGACCTAAGTCTCCCACCAAAGAGAGAGAGGATCTCGCCAGAGCTGAGTCCTACCCAGAAGAAGGAGCAAAAGGCCAAAGAGCAAAAGGCCAAAAGCCAAAAGCAAAAGCCGAAAGCCGCAGGAGCCAAAAGCTGAAGGCTGAAGAACCAAAAGGCAAAAGGGTGAAGGGGCCTCAAGTCAGCTGCTTATATACATCAAAGTAATCCAATTGGGAGGGGCATGTCAACAAAGAACTCTAAACAGAATGTAGTGCCACACCTTATTGCAGGTATAAACAAAGGTTATGCCAAGGACTAAGGAGATTATCTCTTATGTAAAACATTGGAGAGAGAGGGGGGCTGATATAAAGTAATACATCTTAACTTCATGAGCTTCATGTAATCTAGATGGTACCCACAAGGTCCTTCTTATTATTATCTGCACCAAGGTGATTCTGAGTATCATCTTCTCGTGTTCTGAAAGGGTCACTCTTGCCTGCTTAGAGCAAACTAGTATGATCCTTCCTATAGTCTTCCTATAGTCTCAGCGTAGCCAGGGTGGTAGTCTCCTGGTAAATTCTAACTGTCCCACGTTGGGTGCAGTGGGTATAAAGAGGAGCTGTGCCCAATCTAGAAAACATAGAAGTCTTAGTAGATGTATAAATCAGAAGTTATTCAATCAAGGTGACTTCTGTAACTGCCACACCCTCTAGCAGTGTTTACATAGAAGAGAGGTCTCATTAAAATGAACCTTGACTTAAATAAGACTAAACTGGGTGTGGGCAAAACAACAAAGCTCCCAGATTAGCTAAATCTGTCCTCCAACAGTGGATCACTCCTCCTGACCCTTGTTTCTACTGCCATTGGGTATTAGTCTCATATTGAACCATGCCTTCTTTAATATCATTCTGAGAAACCATGAGCACTACCAACTCACATGTTGGAAAGTGGATTTTTTCCTTTAAAGAAGCTCCTTTACATTCATAAATCTGGCTCAAATGTTATGAATTCCATGAGTAATTGCACATCCCAGAAGCTTTGTATAATTCCTTCAGATCTGAACAATAATCTAGCTGGTAGAATAATCCAAGCTGGTTGGATGTTAATTTTGTTATATTTTGCTGTATCCCTCTGTTATCTCTGGTTCATCTATCTCATTAGATAAATATGTGTGAATCTTATAGGTTTTCCTTAGTATGCAAGTTTGTCTTAGTTCTTGCTCCTTTCAATATTCTGTCTTTATCTTTGAAATTTTTTATTTTATGTATAATATGTCTTTCAATTTTCCCAGTTTCCTAGTTGGGTACCAGAAAACAGACCTAAGTAGGAAAATTCCAAGGTACATTATACTCAAAATGATAAATCTGTGTTTCATTTCTTGCTCATAAAATTAAGTTGAATATTTTTTCAGTTTTATTAATTATTATTACTGTTAACATACCTCTCAGAACAGCTTTCACTTCACCTTATGTTTTAGTATGTTGTGCTTTCATTTTAATTTTTTCTCAAAATATTTTCAGTCTGCCTTGACACATTTGTATAGGAGTGTGTTACTTTGTACATATTATAAATTTTCTGTCTATTATTTCTAGTTTAATGACATTGTGGTCAGAAAAGCTGCATGGTATCACTTCAATCTTTAAAAAATTGACCAGACTTTTTAAAGCCTAATGTTATATTTTGGGAAGTGTTCTGTATGTACGTGAGTAGAATGCTTATTTTGCTGCTGCTAAATGGAATATTTTGTACATTTTCTTAGGTATATAACCTACAGTGTTGTTTTATTATTGATTCCTTAACGAATTTTGAATGATCTAAGTATTATGATAAAGTAGAAATGAAATTCCCTATTATTGTTGTACTTTACACCCCTCTGTTAGTAATTGTCTTTATATTTAGCTTCTCCAATGATGAATGCATAATTATGATACCTGCTTAGAAGCAAAGATTACTGAGTCAAACTTGGTCCTATATTTATAAAGGCAGATCTGATTCAAGTCCAGGTCCAGGTGGACAGATCTATGGCTGATTTCAGAGGGACCTAGAGCTCAGCCAATGAGGGCAAATTTCATGCTGCAGCTTTCTTGGTACCTAAGTCTGAGAGATTAAAGTCAGGTACATTTCAGGACCATATTTCACATACAAGGTGGTGAAAGAGACAATGTAATAAATCTGAAATTTTGAATCAGAGACTAACCTGGAATCAGGAATAAGTGGAAAGTTCTATAGACTGACTTCTAAGGTGTTTAATTTGGTGTTGGTTCCTATTTCTTTATTGTCATCACCTGAATGCATAAATATTATCTGTCTTTAATGTCTCTTTAAGTTCTTCCCATATAATCTTAAAAATTATGCAGTTTCTCATTCATTGATAGGCATTACTCTTTGGAACGCTTTTAAATTTAATTGATGATTTTTACTCAGATATCAGTGTTAGTTTTGTTAAATGCAGCTTAAAATAAAAAATTGCAGTGGGGGGGCCTGATTCCTGTAATGACTCATTCTTGTAGTTCTTATGCTTGCTTCAGAAAAAAAGAGTTAGAATATCTCAGAGTACTTTGGTCTAAATATCCTAAAGCCATTTACACTCAATAAGAGTATTATCTGTATACCATATATTCCTTTACAGTTTTTTTTTTTTTGCTAAAAAGATTTAAGTATATCTATCACTATCACTATCTTCCTGTTAATCATCTATTTGCTAGAGTGGGCACCAGTAATATCTCCATATGCCCTGTCTCATGCTAGTAGAACCCAAAGGCATCCGCTTGTTCCAGGAACATAGAGAGCCTCAAAGCATTATATTAGGTCACGGGAATGACCTAATATAAATGTTACTGGTATTTGGCATATCAAATACTACACGAGCAGCTTGCCAGGCTTGCCGTGCGGGTGGCATACTGTTGTAGTCACCTCTAAATAAAGCATTTATAGATGAACCAGGTGGCCACTAGTGGCCAGGCGAGCCAGGCTGTGATAGTCTGGTCTGCTGGGTGGAGTTGTGATGAGAGGGAAGTCCAGATGTGGAAAATGCCAGGCCTCATGGAGTAGGGGAGGGTGGTCTGGTTTGTTGTGAGGCTCTGCTGGGGTGGCAGGCCAGGGTTAGAACCTGCCATGCCTCCCGGGTGCCTCATGAGCAGCTGGGCACAGGGAGAGCAAGGAGAAGCTCTGCCCCATGTCTGAGAGTCTCTGGTTCAGCATACCTGGGCTGGATTGAAAAGAAACTGCTGCAGGGTGGCTGTCGATGATCCGGGCTGTGATAGTCTGGTCTGCTGGGTGGAGTTGTGATGAGAGGGAAGTCCGGATGAGGAAAATGGCGGGCCCCATGGAGTAGGGGAGGGTGGTTTGGCTTGTTGTGAGGCTCTGCTGGGGTGGCAGGCCAGGGCTAGAACCCACTGTGCCTCCCGGGTGCCTCACTAGCAGCTGGGCACAGGGAGAGCAAGGAGAAGCTCTGCCCCATGTCTTAGAGTCTCTGGTTCAGCATACCTGGGCCAGATTGAAAAGAAACTGCTGCAGGGTGGCTATCGATGATCCGGGCTGTTATAGTCTGGTCTGCTGGGTGGAGTTGTGATGAGAGGGAAGTCCGGATGTGGAAAATGGCGGGCCCCATGGAGTAGGGGAGGGTGGTCTGGCTTGGTGTGAGGCTCTGCTGGGGTGGCAGGCCAGGGCTAGAACCCGCCATGCCTCCTGGGTGCCCCACGAGCAGCTGGGCACAGGGAGAGCAAGGAGCAACTCTGCCCCATGTCTGAGAGTCTGTGGTTCAGCATACCTGGGCGGATTAAAAATAAACTGCTGCAGGGTGGCTGTCGATGATCTGGGCTGTGATAGTCTGGTCTGCTGGGTGGAGTTGTGATGAGAGGGAAGTCCAGATGTGGAAAATGGTGGGCCCCATGGAGTAGGCGAGGGTGGTCTGGCTTGTTGTGAGGCTCTGCTGGGGTGGCAGGCCAGGGCTAGAACCCGCCATGCCTACCGGGCACCTCACGAGCAGCTGGGCACAGGGAGAGCAAGTAGCAGCTGTGCCCCATCTCTGAGAGTTTGTGGTTCAGCATACCTGGGCCGGATTGAAAAGAAACTGCTGCATGATGGCTGTCGAAGATCTGGGCTTTGATAGTCTGGTCTGCTGGGTGGAATTGTGATGAGAGGGAAGTCCGGATGTGGAAAATGGCGGGCCTCATGGAGTAGGGGAGGGTGGTCTGGCTTGTTGTGAGGCTCTGCTGGGGTGGCAGGCCAGGGCTAGAACCTGCCATGCCTCCCGGGCGCCTCAAGAGCAGCTGGGCACAGGGAGAGCAAGGAACAGCTCTCATCATACTGGATATCATACTGAGTAAAATGAGTCAGAAGGAGAGGCACAGAGATAGAATGTTTGCACTCATTTGTGGGATATAAAAGAACATAGTCTGAGACTAATACCCAAGAACAGTAGAAAGAAGGACAGGGAGGATCAGGCCCTTTTTTAGGAGCCTACGTCAAGGGGTGTGGGAGAAGTCCACTGGGACAGAGAAGGGACCACTATGATAATAATAGTTGGAAATGATCTGGATGAAAACTGCATGCTGAAAGTAGGTAAAGGAACATGATAACCTCTCAGTACCTGTACTGCAAACCATAATGTCCAAAAGAAAAACAGAGTGAGAGAGGGGGATAGGTGTTGAAACATCGTATGACTGAAGCCCAACCAAGAACAGCTTTGTAATTGTATATCTCATGGTGATTCAACTTTTTAAAAATTACATGCAATTGAACAAGGTGTATGGCAAATACCTAACTTTAGAATCTCATAAATTCAAGTACAAGCTACTAATAAATAAATTACTCAATCAATTAAAATCTACACTAGTTTAGTGCTTAATATTTAAACGAATGCTGTTACTATCAGCAATAGTGGGAATTAACAAGAGTAAATGTACCAAAGACATTTTTAGAGCAAAATAGAATTAAACTCTTCCTCCACCAGCATAAAAAATACTTTTATGTGATGACTATGATAATTTTTTTCCTTCATTTATATAATATTAGTCTTAGCTGCATGCTTTCCAACAGGCCTTGACACTGGTTTATCTGTACCTCCTCTGTAATGTGGTTCCCCTCAGGGCAATTTATCTCTTTGTAGGGAGACTCATGTTCTTTATGGCAGCATTTACATTATTTTTCATTTCCTGAGGAACATCTCCACTGACTCAAAACTGCCTCTGTCCTCTTAAACAGAAATACTTATCTTTCAAACAGTGGAATATGCATGACAAAAGGCAGAGGGGAGTGTCTTTCCTGTAGTACTTACCTTAGGAGACTTCATTTAAATAAAATTATGTCGTCTGTCTTTAGGTTATTTATTTAGATTTTGCTCAGTGAGCACTTTTCCAGTAATGAGTTTAAATATAAGCAAAATAAACCCATCTGGAAATTAAACTATGTACTAGTTTCATGACTAAAGATAATTACTTTATAATCAAGTTGTCATATTTGGAGATAGTAGGAGATGAAGTGTCTCATAAGCTGCCAAGAAAAGGTCATTGTTCTTTTGTATATCTTCCTCCATGGCTGTGTGTACAAAGACTTCTAGTGCCTAATAGCACTCTCCTGTTGCTGCAAATTTTCTCTGAGTGACCAAAATATCTAGTTTCTAAATTTAAATTCAGAATTTAGAAAACTAAATCAGAATCTCTGTGCTTTATCCTAGATCTCAGCTTGGGTACAATTAAAACAAATTGGGTTGTGCACAGTTTCAAAGCAAACTTTCATTTTATCATTATTTTTAATGTGCTTGAAGGAGGACTAAAGATAGTATAAAGAAGGAGCTAGAGAGATTAAAGTTGGTGTTCAGAGGGTGGAATGGATGCTATTAAACTTACAAAATATTTCATTTTTAAAAAGTTTTATTATGATTTAATAAAGACTTTATTATTGACTGTTCTAAAAAAAGATATATCTTAGTTGGCTGATATACTTAGATTGGTGGGAAGACCATGTGTTGCGGAGAATGTGGAGAGCTGACTGACCTGGAGGAGCTTATTTTCAGAAATAAAGAAGACTGTCATTTAAGTTGTTTTTAACAGCACTCCGAGCTCAGTTTTCTGTTACAGCAATGATATGGGTCACTGAATTTTACAGTTTGAAGAATTTCTCTTCCTTGAGCTCAAGATAGCTCCTATCATAAAAATACAAGGATTCATTCTAAATCTGCAATAGCGACAGGACAAAGAAAATGGCCTAAGTGAAAGCAGAAGACAAACCAGATGCTGCCAATGCAGTGCTAATTGTTGGCCTGTCACTGATTCCACCACAATCTAGAAGCCAGCGTGTCAGAACAAATATATTGTCCATGAAGTCTCAGGACAGCAGGTTTGTGTTCCCCTTTTCCTTTATATCACCATTGAAGTCTGGGAATTCCTGTTAGAGAGCGTCATGGCCCCACAGTGCCCCAGAAGTCTGCAAGTCCTAGGGGTTACTAACTACACAGTCATTGACGATATTATTTTTTCTACATTCCACACCCTCCTAAACCTTTTTTATTAGTTTAGTTTTTAATCACAATTCAATTCCCCCTGCCCCTAACCCTTTTCCCTTTTTTTCACCCCCTTAGAAAATTGTGGTTTTCAGCATCAGTATCACCTGGTAGTTCCTTAGAAATGCAGAAAATGAACCAAAACCCACATCTCCCCAGAACCAGAACTTGTACTTTTTAATGTAATTTCAAGTAATGTATACATACACTAAAGTTTGAGATGCAGTATAATTAGTAGATTTAACTGCCAACTGGTTTGATTTAAGTTTAGTTTTTATTGTACTCTACCACTAGCAAACTGAAAACCAAGAACTTGTGTGATATACCACTATGCCCTGGAATTTTGCAGAGTACTCAAACTTTCTATTAGATCAAAGCCCTTAAAAGAAGTTTGGATTCTACAGTAAGGGAATATGTTACTTATCTATTTATTTTCTACAAAGATCTCTGGTCAGCTTTAGTACTAAGAGGGATCCTGTATCCAATCCTTATTAGCAAAACTTCCAGTAGTCCAGTGAGCAGAAGCTGTGAAGCTCATTTATCTGATTCCTATAACTCCTGTCATCTCTCCTATTTCTTGACCTTCTACATAATTCTCTGTCATGTATGGAACTTTAAGATAAAATCTTTGATGTTCGTAGAGAAAGGCTGAGTTCTAAGAAAGATGCAACTTCTGATCACCATATTCTAATGACTATATTGCAATTTATATTTATAGCTACACGAAACAGAAAAAGGGTATATCATAAAAAGATGGATTCTTAATCATGTCTATCCTACTCTCCTGGTTATGTAATTCCCAAATCAAATAAAAGTGAGAACCTTTTAAAATATGTGTCCCTATCCTAGTTGATATATCCTTATATAACATTAAGTAAATGGTAAATGGTAATTTCCTGTGAGGTTTTTAAGGCCAAGTCTATCCCCATTTCCAGTGGTTCCCAAGAACTGGATAAAACTTCCTCACTGTCAGTTTTCAAAGCAGTGTCCCTGACAGCATTGGGGTTCGATGAAGGCCTCAGCCGCTTCTAGGGCCAACAACCATTCTTCCTGACTGACAGAAATAGGAACAAGTCCACAGGCTTTTAAATCCTCTTTTAATCTTGTTCTTTCTCTCTCCTCACTCCGCCTTAGTCCAGGGACCTCTCTCTCTTTCTCCCCACAGTTTCTCTAGGTCAGGCCCACTGGGATTCTCACAGCAGGCTCTCATGCAGGCAGACCCATTGGGATTCTTCCAGCAAACTCTTCAGCAGGCCCCCACCCTCTCTTCTCTCTACTGGCAAACTCTTTCTGTCTTCAGCAAACTCTCTCTCTCTCTCTCTCTACTCTAGACTCTCTCCAACTCTCTCTCCTGGGCAACTCCAGGCTCTCTCCTTTTTATCTTCCAGATCAGGCTCAGAACCCTGGCTACAGCTCTTTAAAGTTTCTTAACTCTCACCTTATAAGCTGTCACCTTACAGCTGTTGCCTAACACTTCACCACCATACTTGCTGGCTTTATATTATGAAGCTCTTTGATCTATTCCCATTCACTACCCTAAATGGGTCAGACATACAGTTGTAATATATTGGTGGATCAATTATGTATGGATGTGCATGTGTATGTGTGTGGAGGGCACTTTTATGCTTGTAATCAATTTTTATGTCTATTTGTGTTGTTTATAACTTATACGCCCTACTCCTCCCTTCTTGAACACTGTTAACTTCATGGATTCATTATTCCCCCCCTATTAAATCCCACTGCTCCATCTGTGTTGGATTCTCTCCCTGTCTTTCTCTCCATCCCTCAACTTGGAATCCTACCAAGCCCCTGATGCTTTCTGCTTATGGCCACTCATTACTCATAGAAAGTGTTTTTATCACACATACAAAGCTAGGTTTCAGGTATGGGTGCCAGTGCCAGTGTTTCCCAGGTGAAGAATTCATGAGATGCCTGTTCCAATGTTTCTGATGACTCATCAGACTTCGATTGTTGCTCTCTTTGGACTCATTGCTGTGGCCACTATTGCTGCTATTGCAGGAGCAGCTCTTCAAAGTTTTCAAAGTTCGTTCCAGACACGTGACTTCATCAAAACATGATAGATTGACTATCACCACTTCTGGACAGTGTAGGCTGCTGTCAGTCATGACATTGAGCAGCGATTGAACACTTAACTACATTGTTCTGTGTCCACGGGAGAGTTAAGATCTTGGAGCAACCTATGAGACTGTTTTGTGATTAAAATTGTTGCTCTTTCTATGCCACCCTTCCATATATATTATTCCTTTTTTTTGTATTTTATAAACAAAAAAAAGAGGGACTTGTTGAATTACTCCCTAATTAGTTTTGTATTTCAAATGAGGGATTGCTTCTCACCTTTGTAAGTCTTTTACATATGTTCATTTTTGTATACACACAGGAAGACAGTTAAGACTGTGCATTGTTGAATTAGTTACTCCTGAGCTTCCACCATATTTCCTAACTAAAAACCTCAGTTGCCTTTATATTTGTTTTAATTTCTCACATTTCATAAAAGGAGGGTTCCGACGTGGATCTGGATGGTACTAAGAAAAGAGATCACACTGGTTTCTACATGGGACAACTAAGTGTTCTGCTCAATGTTCTGAGAGTAAGCTCTGTTCTGACCCAAAGATAAAGGTCAAGGAATGAGCTCTGTACTGCCCCAAAATAAATGATGTTATCAATAGGACCCTGAGAGGATTGGGAATCTTGTGAGGGAATTTAGTCTGACCTATATGGCATGATCTCCCCAGGAAAGGTAACTCTATAAGTTTAAATCTGGGTGTAGATAAATGCCTGTCTCTCTTACTGTGTTTATACAAAAATGAGTAGAAATATTATTGAAATAATTGTTTACTAGCCAAGGATGAAAGAAATACAATGTGCCCAGGTTTCCCTCCTATAGATGCTGGGATCAGGGGCATGACCTGATGGTTCTGCCCAGGTGAGAGGAAGCCTTTTCTCACCCCTTTGTTTTTGGATAAAAAGAGCCTTTTACCTTTTGTAAATCCGTGCCCCCACCTTTGTAACTATATATCTCTGGCAGATTTGATTCTGGATGTGTGTGGATGTGTCTGTGTGTATGTGTGTGTCTGTGGAGTGAGTTGGAGTCAGGAGTGTAGAGAAGTAAAGCCTTAGATTTTCTAGAACTGGTGGTCATGATTCATTGACTATCGGCTGGAGAAGATGGTTATCTACCCCTAACGCAGCTGGGAAACCAGATAGACCCCAATTCTGTGGGAACCAATCAACTCCATACACAATTTCCTACCAGCCCACTACCAGATTACTTGATTCCCTCCATTAGTATCCAAAGAAGCCGTCCATCCCCACCTTCTCCTTCTACCCTTCAGGTAAGTTAAGATCTAGAGACCAAAACTTCAGTTCTGCTGCATTTGGTCATTTGCTGCTTTCTTACATATTTATATATCACATATGAGACGGATCTTTTTATATCTGTCCTTCTCCTTCTTACTCACTTCACCTGACATTAAATTCTCTAATTCATCCATATAGTTATAAATTGAATGATTTCATCTTTTCATATAACTGAGTAGTATCTCGTTTGTTATATGTACTACTTCTACTCAGATTCTTCTACATAGTAGATTCATCTACTTATGACTTCTACTCAGATCTCTTTGATAGCCACGTCCACCTGCCCACATAACAAATTCCACAGGATGGATATGTCATTCCCAGTGTTCTCCCTTCTGAAATGTGACATGCCATTTTGTCGGTAAAGAAGTGAACAGCACCAGGCCCAGACAAAGTCAGACCCAAATACCTGAAGAATCTGCCATCAGTTCTCATCAATACACTGGCTCGGCTCTTCATACGCTACCTGTCTGAATGCAAGGTACCCTCCCAATGGAAAACCAGCAGGACAGTTGTACTGTTCAAGAAGGGAGACATCCACGACATTGGCAACTATCACCCCATCTGCCTGTAGTTCATCTCATTTGCCAAGGTGTCGAAAATCAGATGGGCTGGGCATATAATGCAATTTGGAGATGACCTCTGGACTAGAGCAATTACCAACTAGATCCCATAGGACATCAAAAGATCGTGTGACTGCCCACCAACAACATGGTCAGACTTCTTTGTCAAGACCCTGAAAGAACAGTTTGAGGCTCTTCATATTCCTGAAGCAAGCAGATGCCATTGGGCTACACTGGCATATGATAGGGTCAAATGGAAATGTTACTGGTGCCCGCCGAGCAAATCAATGAGTAACGGGATGTCAAGTGATCAAGTGATATGTACAACTACTTTGTCATTTATGGGATTGAGTGATGGTACAATGGGTAGAGTATTTGCCTTCCATGTGGTCATCCTGGTTTTGATTCCCAGCATTCCATATGATTCCCTGGGCACCGCCGGGAGTAATTTCTTGCTTTAGAGCTAGGAGTAACACCTGAGTATCACCAGGTATAACTCAAAAAAGCCAATAAAAATAGTCATCTATTATTGGGTATTTGTGTTGTTGCCAGATCTTGGCTATCATAAGTTTTGTTACAATAAAAGGGACACAAATGGCTTTTGAAAATAACATTTTTGAGCCCTTAGAATAGATCTCAAGAAATAGAATTACTGATCTTACTACAGGTCAATTTTTAGGTTTCTTTGAGTAGAGTCCATACTGTTTTCCAAAGAAGTTTAATCAGTTGACATTCCCATCAACAGGACATGTGGATGCTTTTTCCCCCACATCGATATTAACACTACTTGTTTTGTTTTTTTTTGATATGTTACAATCTGATTGATATTAGGTGTTATCTTACTGATTCATTTTATTTGCAATGATGTTAAGTGCTAAAATGCATTTTCCATATACATATTGACCATCTGTATGTCCTTGAAAGAAGTGTTTTTTCTCTCTTCTCCACTTCCTCCCAGCCCTCCCCATGAGGTTGTTTATGTAGTTGTTGTTAATTTTAGAAGTTCTTTATATTTCTTGTATGGTAACTTTTTGTCAAAGGAGTGGTGGAAAAATTTTTTCTTCTGGTCAGTGGGGTGTTTCTTTGTTATAGTCATGGTTTCTTTTTTAGTCCAGAGCTGTTTAATTTTATGTAGTACCTTTGTTTAGTATAGCTTCTGATTGCTTAGTCAGTTACTTTAAGTTGTTGAAGACTTTCCTAGGTTCAATTTCATAAAGGTTAGTGCCTCTATTTTCCTTGATGTAATTGATAGGTTTGGGTATGATATTGAGGTCCTTAACCCATTTTCAATTGACTTTGTGAAATTTGCGAGATGGAGTTGAGTTCATCCATTTAAGATGTGGCTGACAAGTTTTCCAAGCATCATTTGTTAAAGAAAATTTCTTTGTTCACATCACACTTTTAAGTCTCTTGGTAAAACTTAGCTGACCTTATACACAGGCTTTGCCTTTGTAAACTCAATTCTATTTTATTGATCTCAAAGACTGCCTTTATTCGGTACAACACTGTCTTCATTACTATGGTTTTATAGTAGTTTTTGAAGTTGTGGAAATGGTTTTATATTCTTTTTTTCCTAGAATTATAAGTGTTTGGGCTATTTGGAGAGTTTCAATACCCCCACAGAAATTTCAACAGCATTTGAGAGGAACTTCAGTTGCTGACTCACCTGGCTACAGCTTCCCAGCAGCTTTTGCAATTGAACCAATTAACAGAGACTTCAAGGAGACTGGGTGGAGCACTAACTTCACTCTCCCTTGCCAGAATACTGGATCACATAGAATCTTCTGTTCCTTCAATGTCATACTGAAGACACCTATATCCCTTTGGTAGTCCAGAGTCCTCAAGACACCTCTCTGCCTTTAGAGACTGAATCATTAAGAGTGTTTTCACATGCATGAACAATTAAATTCATTCTGGAGAACAGCAGACACAAGGGGGAAACTAAAAGCCCACCAAGACCAAGGAGTTAAAATAATACCCCAGAAGGCTCTACCAGCACTAATCAGCTCTGTAATGTCACAGGTAAAGACTTCAGGAACATTATAATTTGGATTTTTAATAAGCTCAGGAAATGGTACAGTACAAGAAATTGGAGGGATAAAAATGAGGAAAAATGCAAATATTAAGTGACAGAACAGAAGAGTATGGTAAGAGAAATAGAAACAGAAAGGAAGCCTCAACAGCAGAGTAGCAACTGTGGGTGCAGGAAACTTCTAGAAACAAACAGAAGATGTAAATGAGTATAAAAAATAATGAGTAATTCTGAAAACTAAGGGATGAAATTGAAGGAATAACATAAGAATTATTGGCATCCTTGTGGAACAAAAAGGAGAATATGATGAAGAACTAGTGCTTCAAGAAATCATAGCTGAGATTTTCCCAGAGCTAAGGAGTTCATGCACTCAGATTTTAAAAGTCCAAAAGATCCCAGAAAAGAAGAACCCAAACATAAAAAATATAATACACATTGTAATTAGAATGACAATGGCCAGCACCAGAATATTGCGAGCAGTATGATCAGAGGAGTTCACACACTATGGAAATTCTACAAGATTTACAGCAGATCTAGTAAATGAGACTCTGTATCACTGTCTTCCCGTTCATCATCGATTTGCTTGAGCGGGCCCCAGTAACATCTCCATATGTCCTGTCTCATGCTAGTAGAGCCCAAGGCATCTGCTTGCTCCAGGAACATAAAGAGCCTCAATCCATTCCAGAATGAGGTCTATAATTGTTACTGGTATTTGGCATATACATCAAATACAACACGGGTAGCTTGCCAGGCTCTGCCGTGCAGGTAGCATACTCTTGTAGGCATCTCTAAGTCCAGCATTTATTGATGCGTGAACCGGGCACTGATAGGCTGGTCTGCTGGGTGGAGGTCTGACAAGAGAGAAGTCCGGATGTGGAAAATGGAGGCCCTCATGGAGTGGGGGAGTCGTCTGGCTTGTTGCGAGGCTCTGCTGGGATGGTGTGCCAGGGGCTAGAACCCACCATCCCTCCTGGGCGCCTCGTGAGCGGCTGGTCACAGGGAGAGCCAGTAGCAGCTCTGCCCCATGTCTGCAGTCTCTGTCTGAGAGACTCGCAGACAATGAGACTCTACAGGTCAGAAAAGTATGTTGGGGTATAATAAAGGAAAAAAATTGCTTAACGTGCTGAATGAGATAAATGTTTCATCAAGAATACTTTATCCAAATACATTAACATTTAGATTTGAAGGAATGATATACAAAAGTGTATGGACAAAAAACAGTTTAAGAATTTCACAGACTTAAAAACAGTCTTACAATTAGCAGTAAAAGTTCTTAAAAAGGCAAAATAGTAGGTTCAGAGAGATGGTACAGGGAATAATGTACTTACCTTGCATACAACCTAACTGGGTTCAACCCCTCACCCAAAATGGTCCCCTGAGCAGTCACAAGTTATCTCTTAGAGTAGAATCAGGTGCAATCCCTGATAACCACCTGGTGTGAACTCAAAAGAAACAAAATATAAGCAAACTGAAAGGCAAGACAAACTCCATATTCACACATAATTTCTACAAAATGACAGCAATAAGTGGGGAGAGAGATAGCTATGTCTGATTTTGGAATATTGCTCCTCCCACTTCTCTCTCACACACACAGACACACATAAGAATTTAGCCTATTCTTTATGTTATTAACCTATTTTTATGTTTAACATATATGAAAAAAGACTCAACAAACCAAATCAAGCAAAACATTTAAAAGGTCCTAGATGGTCAAGCAGAGTTTATCTCAGGGAATGTAAGGATGATTTAATATATGCAAGTCTATCAACACAACATGTTACATCGATATAAGAAAAAAGTTATATATTCATAGTGACAGGTAAAGAGAAAGCATTCAACAAGCTCACTCAACATAATTTAAAAAACTCTCAATAAAATGATAGTTGAAGGATATTTCATCAAAATAGTTAAACTTATTGACACAAGCCCAGTGAACATCATGGTCATTGGTGAAAAATTTAAAGCCTTCTTCTAAGATCAGACACAAGACAAGGTTGTCTACTTTCACCAGCACTATTCACTATAATATGAAGTCTTCGTCATAGCTGCTAGATTGAGAAAGAAGTTTCAAACTCTCACTATTGTAGTAGATGGTATAATACCATACCTAGAAAACCCTAAAGACTTGACAAAAAAACCTAGAATCAGTAAAAATTATTTTCAGTAAGATGTGAGCAACAAAATCAATGCATATTATAAACCTATGGCTTTTCTATGTGTAAATAATTAAATATAAGAGAGAATTTCAAAAATTCAATTATCAACTCTACTTTAGAAAATAAAACACCTAGGAATCACTTAACAAAAGAGGTAAAGGATTTATACGAAGAAAACTGTAAATCATTATTCAAAGAAATGTAAAGAGGACACATCCTAAAGGGATTGTTTATAAAAGGGATTGTGAAAAAACAATTATTCCCTTAGCATTGCACAGATTCAATTTAGTACCTATAAAAATACCATGATATTTTGTCGGACATATTTAAAATAATGCTGAAATTTACAGAGAGTAATTAATACCCTAGAATAGTCTTAGCAATCCTAGGGATAAAGATGATGGGAGGCATCTATTCTCCCACCCTTAAACTATACACACTATACTAGAAAACTCCTAGAAATCAAAGCAGTGTGTCATTGGCATAAAATTAGACTCTCGGACCCAAAGAATAGAACTGAGTCCAGAGACAGACCCTTAGGTGTATGGGCAGTAAATCTTTGACAAAGAAGCAGTAAATATAAAGGAGCAAGGAAGCTTCATTAAATAATAAATAGTGTTTTGACAATTTGTTGACCACATGCAAAAGAATAAACTCAGACCTCTTTCTAATACCATGTACAAAAGTCAAATCAAACTGGATAAAGGGTCTCAATATCAGACCTGAAGACAGAAATGGAACAGTGTGCTAACAATTGTTGAGGGTACTAATGCCAACCTAGAATTGAGCATTAAATAGAGGCAAAAAGATACACATGACAACCCTTTAATGTATGTTCTGTAATCCATAGTCTGGAGGGGAAGGAAAAGAGAAAGAGAGAGAAATGGAAAGAAATCAAGAACCTGCCATGGAGCAGGGCTGGGGAGGGGGAGGGAACCGGGGACGTTGGTGGTGGGAGATGGGCACTGGTGGCGGGATGGGTGCTCTGCAACACTGTTTGACCAAAACCCAAATATGAACTTTTTAATTGTATATCTTTGTAATTTTAAAAATAAAAAAAATTTAAAAAAAAATCAAACCTGAATCTATAAATTATATTGAGGACAATGTAGGTGGAATACTTCATGATATTAAATCTAGAGTATCTTAAATTAGGTAGCACCATTGACCAAGCAAATTGAAGCAAAGATAAACAAATAGAACTACACCAAACTAAGAAGTTTCTTAATCAAAAAATAAATGATGAACAGAATAAGAAGAAACCCCACATGTTGGGAGAAAATATTTTTATACTCATCCATAAAAGAATTACTATCCAAGACATATAAAGCACTGGTACTAGAAAAAAAAAAGTGAATCCCATAAAAAATTGGAGGTAGAGATGAGCAGAATTACCCTCAAAGAAGATACAAAGAAGACCAAAAGGTATATGGAAAAATTCTCTGCATCACTTATCATTAGGGAAATGCAAATAAGAATAACAATGAGATATTTTATAACAGTGACACTGCAGTTTATAAAAAAACAACTATTGTTCGAGTAGACATGGTATCAAGGGGACCCTCATTCACTGTTGATCAAAATGTTTACTGGTAAAGATTTTGTGAAAACATTATGGAACATTTCTTCATTAAAAACAGAGGAATTGTGTTAATAAAACCTAGGAATATGACCTAACATTTCCACTACTTTGCAGCTATTATAATAGCCCCTAAACACCAATCAGAAAACACATTTGCAGTCTTATGTTCATTGCAGCAGTGTTCACAATATCTTATATCTGGAAACAACCCAAGTGTCCAAGAACAGATACTGGACAGATAAATCATGATGCATATATACAATAGAATACCACTTGGCTATAAGATTAAATCATGCAATTTTCTGCCACATGGATGGATCATGCATGCTAAATGAACTTTGTCATAAAGAGAGAGACCGATATAGAATGGTCTTCCTCATATGTGAATACAAGGAATGTGAAATAACAAATGCCCAAAAGGCAGTAGAAACAGATAATCTAATTCTTCTTCATTAGGAAGAAAGCTTACCACAACAAGCAGGATGGAAGGAAATAGGATGGGGGACAGGACACTGGGACAGTGGTGGAAGAAAACAGACGCTCTGGTGTACTGTGTGGTGCTGGGATTTTTCCCAGGCAACACTCATGGATTGTGTGATGCTGGCATGTTTTATCACAATTTACCTACCATTGCAGTATTATAAATCATGGTAACTAATTAATATAAAGAATTAACAGAATTTGGTCTATTTCTCTAAAGAATGTTATGATTTTGGGGTGTGTGTGTGTGTGTGTGTGTGTGTGTGTGTGTGTGTGTGTGTGTAGGGAGGACCTGCAGTGCTTAGGGTTTATTCCTACACCTGCACTCACGGGATACGGCAATGTTTGGGTGTCCCAATAGGATGCTGGAGATTGACAGGGTCAGACACAATCAAGGCAAGCAGGCTACCCACTGTACTATATCCCTAGCCCATGTCACTTTTATAGGGACCAGTTGATATGCATTGTGCTTTATATAGGATAGTCATTTTGACAGCATCAAACACAGATACACTGGGCAGAGCTGCTTCCGGCACTCCCTTTACTCAGCTGATCATAAGGCATCTGGAAGGGAAGGTAGGTTCCAGCCCTGGCCCACCATCCCAGCAGAGCCTTGCAAGAAGCCAGAGGAACCCCCACACCATGAGGGCAGTCAGTTTCAACATCCGGACTCCACAGCTCATCAGTGCTGCATTCAAGAGAAAAGGCGATCTCTCCCCTTTGTGGGTCATCAGTAAATGCACGAACTGAGACCCTAGTACCAAACTGAGAGTATCCTACCCACACGGCCGAGCCTGGCAAGCTACCTGTGTCTTATTTCATGTCAAAAACCAGTAAAAATGCACATGATGGCCTCTAAGTGTATGTATTACAATCCACAATATGTAAGAGAAGGGGAGAGAGAGAGAGATAAAGAGAGAGGGAGAGAGAGAGAGGGAGAAGGAGAAGGAGAGGGAGAGGGAGATGAGAGAGGGAGAGAGAAGAGAGAGAGAGAGAGAGACAGAGAGAGAGAGAGAGAAGAACCTGCCATAGAGGCAGGTTATGGGAGGGGGAGAGAATCGGGGACATTGGTGGTAGGAAATGGGCACTGGTGAAGGGACGGGTGCTGGAACACTGTGTGACTGAAACCCCCAAACACGAACAACTTTGTAATTATATATCTCATGTGGTATAATAAAATATTAATTAAAAAACAGTACCAATTATAGACTTCATTTCCATGGTTTGAGGCTCTTTGTGTCCCTGGGTGAGCAGATGCCCTTGGGCACAGGATGTATGGAGATGTTACTGGTGTCCAGCAAATCGATGAACAACGGGAAGACAAGTAATACAAGTGACAAGTGAATTTTTCTAATACATTATCATGGATATGTGTTTCCATCTATCCCTTTAGATGTGACGTACTTTTCTTTGTACAAGTCTTTCACTCCTTTTGTTAAACTGATTCTCAATACTTTCATACAGCTAACATCACTTTTGTCTCCAGTACCATATGTCCTCCAAGGCCCATAGAGAATAACCCCCGGCACAGAAGCAGAAGTAAGCCATAAAGACTTAGAGATGTGGTCCAAAAATACTCTGAAAATATCACTTGTATCACTTCACTTGTCTTCCCATTGATCACTGATTTGCTCAAGCGGGCACCAGTAACATCTCCATACTTGCTGTCACATGCTAATAGAACCCTACGGCATCTTCTTGCTCCAGGAACATAAAGAAACTCCAAACCATTCCATCAGGTTATGGAAATAAGGTCTATAATTGTTACTGGTATTTGGCATGTCAAATATAACACGGGTAGCTTGCCAGGCTCTGCCATGCAGGTGGGATACTCTTGTAGTCATCTCTAATATCGAGCATTATTGATGAACTGTGTGGCCGCTTTACGGCCACGCAAACTGGGCTGTGATGAGTTCTTCTGCTGGGTGGAGGTCTGACAAGAGGGGAGTCCAGATGTGGAAATGGCGGCCCTCATGGTATGGGGGTTCCTCTGGCTTTTGCAAGGCTCTGCTTGGGTGGCAGGCCAGAGCTAGAACCCGCCATCCCTCCTGTGCACCTCGTGATCAGCTGGACACAGAGAGAGCCGGTAGCAGCTCTGCCCCATGTATGTGAGTCTCTGGATCAGTATACATGGGCTGGACTTGAAAACGATTGCTGCAGGGTGGGTCTCAATGAGCCGGGCTGTGATCAACTCTTCTGCTGGGTGGAGTTCTGACCAGGGCGAAGTCTGGATATGGAAAATGGTGACCCTCATGGTGTAGGGGGTTCCTCTGGCTTCTTGCGAGGCTCTACTGGGGTGGTGGGTCAGGGTTAGAACCCTTGATCTCTCCCAGGTGCCTCGTGATCAACTGGGCACAGGGAGAGCTGGTAGCAGCTCTGCCCCTTGTATGTGAGTACGTGGGGCAGATATAAAATATCTCTGTATATGCTTATTTTGACTAAAGTCAATTGACTCCCTATGGGAACCCCCCTGCTTCAATGTCCCCTTCTCCAAGTGCAACATGTTTGTCATGAAATTATCACAAAAATGATATTAATTCACATTTATTTCTTTTTAAAAAGTACACAACAAACATTGCTTTTACTGAATATTCCTATTACATAATGCATAAAATGTGTCAAATATGATTGAATTTGAATTGGCACTGCATTTAGTTGTAGATAAAAATCCTAGCTTATTAAAATTGTGAATGTTACTTAGACTTCTTTCTTCACTTTCACTGAGGATAAGAATACCTATTGCATACAGAAGAATAAAATAAACCAACATATATAAAGTAACTGACATATAAGTGAGCACTGACACAAATATCAAGGCATATAACAATAGCTAATACTCTTTAGTGTCAGTTCTAGATACCAAGCTAATTAGATAAGACACTTATCAGGATAATTGAATAAATTTTATTTTTGGACCTCATTAAACTAAAATTTCTTTCTATCTTAAAAATTGAACTTTTAGAAGATGATCCATTTGAATCACAATTAAATATCACTCATCTAAATAATTAAACAATAGAAAATCTATGTATAGCAACTATTAGGTGATTTTTCTCTATTTAAAAGACTTGTGGGCGCATGCCATGCAAATGGATTTTAGGGATTTAATTAGCATAAATAGACTGTGAAATTTAAGTAACTTAGCAGCACAGACAATGTGAGTCATAGTATTTTCATTTTTTCTCAAATATCTTGAAATTTATGACAGTCAGTTCCAGTAACAATGGAGCCTTGTGAGGAGTAAAAAGATCTGAAAACATGTATTGCACTGAGCTTACGTTGTTACCTCAGATAGTCAGATGAGCTTTTGAGATACACTCTTTCCACCCACAGAGTTTAATGGAGATGAAGATATTTTTTCTCAGTTTGCATAATGCATAGAGCAGCAGGTTTGTCTGTTAGCTGGTGACTGTTCTTTCCTTGACATCAAAAAGCTTAGTTAAATACTGTTTCATAATTCTCATTGTACTCTCAGTTACCCTGCAGATTTGAAATTTATAACTCTTGTGAGGATCACTTGTAAGAATTAAAGGACAAAACTATAATAAAGATATCAGATGAACTATAAATATACCTTGTGTATACTACTGCAAATAGATCTTCCTACAAACTGCAATAAAATTTCTCCTAGGAATTATGAATATATTTAGGTGAGAAAATATTTATTTCTGCCTTTGGCTACATCTAGTGATGCTCAGGGGTCACTCCTGTCTATTTACTTAGGAGTCATACCTGGCAGTGCTGAGGGGAACTTCCTCTTCCTCAATGCTTCTAAATACATGCAATCTGGGTTAATTATCCAACAACTGATCAATGCTGTACTTTTTCTTTTTCTCATATTTTCCTTACCTATTTTGTCATTGGGATCACTTTTCTGCTGTGTCTTCAAGTTTCAATTACTAATCTCTTCTTTAGTAATGTACAACTGCCATTAATTCTACCCAGTAAATTTTTCATCTCAGAATTGAATTGGGTGTTATTTTGGTCACACTCAGCAGTGCTCAGAGTTTATTTCTAGATCTGCGCTCAGGGATTACTTCTGGTAAGGAAGTAAATGGGGTGCTGGGGATCAAACCCAGCTTAAAGCAAACATCCTACCTACTGTACTAAATTAGATTTTTATCTCATGTAAATTTAATTGTTTTATACCTTTCATATTTGAGCTATTTTTGGAAGCATACCTTATAATGCTAGGAGATACCCTGGATTCAGTACTTAGGGGAACAAGAGGTGACAGGAACTCAATATAAAGCTCCCTTCAGTTGAGAATTTCTCCAGACAAGCCTTCCATATTTTTGCTTAACAAGTTCATGATTTTATATAGTTTTAAAATATATGAAATAGAGATATAGAAACTTTAATATTTCTAATTCTGTCATTTTTCATTCTGTTTTGATTTATTACTGTTTTCCTGCCCTTGAGTGATTTCTTCATACAAATGTAGTGATTAGAGGCATGAGGAAATGCTCTGAACACCTCTGAATTGTATCTGTATAAAGATCTATTCTTTCTGGAATTTTCCCTTTCGTAAATTTTGCTGCCTTGGTATTCTATGACCCTCAGTTATATTTCCACAATTTGTGAGTAATGTTAAACTCACAGGAATTAAAGTAAGAGTCATAGAGTCATAGACCTCACTTTATTTGTTTTATATCACTTAGTGATATCCCTCTCACTGTATGAGGTCTAGATTTTTCAAAACCATTAAAAACATTTTTTTTCTAGATTTTTAGTTCTTTCAGGCAGTAGAATCAGGTCTCCATTATACCATCTTGGCAATTTGATTTCTCAAAACTCTATCATATTTTTAATATGTTTCAATAAATAATAATAAGATACAATGATATGATTCATATAATAGAAACCTTATTTCATGGAAAGTATAGAATTTCTGTAAAAAAGAAAATAAAGAATTATTGCTTCATACCTTAAGTTGCTCAGAATTCATTTCCTGTAAATCTTTAGATGAAACTCTTTCAACTAAAAACCAGTATAAGAAAAACCATCTTTTCACTCATCCAAAGGTTTAATTCATTCAAATGTATATCATTAATTTAAAAATTGAAGTGACCTTCCCAAAATACTAAACTTGCTCTCCTCATGCTACACAATTTTCTTTTATGACCTGCTTCTAAGTAATTATATCAACTCTCTTTAGTTGTCTATATATCTATTTTTTTTCTAATTTGATATTAAAATGCTTATTATATTTTTATTTTGGCACACATCTTGTGATGCTCAGACTTACTCCAGGTTCTGCTTCGGGATCAATCCTGGTGGGATTTTGGGGACCAATGTAATGCCAGGAATACAACCCAGGACAGCCAAATGCAAGGCTAGTGCCCAACCTCTTGTGTTATTTCTCCAACTCCTTTTACATTTCTTCAAGATATAATAGAGAATATATATTGTCTAGCCAACCAATATTTTTTTATAAAATATCTAGCCATTTCAGTGAGTCATGATTAAGATAGCAATGATTGGGCCGGAGAGATAGCCCAGTGTGTAGGGCGTTTGCCTTGCATGCAGCCGGCCCATGCCAGCCCGGGCTCGATCCCCGCATCCCATATGGTCCCCTGAGCAATGCCAGGAGTAATTCCTGAGTGCAGAGCCAGGAGTAACCCCTGAGCACGCCGGGTGTGACCCAAAAAAGCAACAAAAAAAAGATAACAATGATTGTTTTAGATAAACAAAATGCACTACAAATTACAGAGTATACATGGTCATGAGGAAAACAAAACAAGAGGCCAAGAGAAGATCAAGTAATTAAGTAGGTAAAATAATCCAAATGCAAAAAACACTCTCCTATTGAGGTAAACAATTGGGGTTAGGATGAAGTGATGAAGATGAGATTGAGGAACTAACATTTTTGGCTTGCCAAAAACAAACAAAACAGCTACAAATTTCATGCACATCAGAGCAGAAGAGTTAAAGAAAAGGAATGGATCATTTGATGCAATAAAGACAGAAGGAAAGAGGCATATGCTGTGGATGATAGGGTAAGTATAAAAACAAAGGTTTCATTTGTAATCATTTTTAGTATTCATATGTAATAGCTATTTTATGTAACTTAGTGGACTTACATAATTACTGTCATTTTATTCTTAGTATCCCAGTTACCAAAAAATAAACAATAATTATATCCTTAATCTTAAGAACTTATTCAGTATAATTATTATCTATAGTCTATGGGATAAAATTCTGGAAATTATTCATACTTTTTATCTTGATTTCTGGTTAATTTTATGAAGTCCAAAAATCTCCTACTTTTCTATTTGAAAATGTAGCTTAGTTGAACAATATGTAGTCTTGAACTTTTACCCAAATATTTTAGAAGAGCTGTGTTGAAATTTGGTTATCTATAAGAAAGCCACAAGAAGAAATTTAAGCTTTTTAAAAAGCTGATGGTGAGTGATCCTAAAAATAAAATGCTTCAAGAAATGTTCTAGAAGTTATTAATTTTGGGTTTAGAATTACACAGGTGCTTTAGCTAGGCAAAAGAATTTTCATTTTAAAAAATCTGCAAAAAAATAGGGAAATTTGGGGAATTTCCCTCTGGTAGGAGAGTGTTTTTTTCATTAGGATTCTGGATGAATCTAACTTTCTGTGTGGGAGGATGAATTCCTAGCAACGAATAAAATGTTATCCCTGCTAGTTATTCCGCCCATTTATGATCTCAGCTGTTAGCCCTAGTAATAAACTGTTTCAAATGGTCAGGCATATTGCCTAGAAGGTGAGTGCCTTGGTCCTGAGCATACAGAGCAAGTAGAAATCTCCACTTCTTGAAACTCCCTGAAGTTCCCTATTAAACCACAGGCACCACATTCTCTTTAAATAAATTACCTGGTTCAAAATAAATTACTTGGTTCAAAAGGTCAACAGCCTTTTGTGACAAAACTGAAGTCTACTTAACACTTTTCCAAACTGTTGTTGTTATTGAGTTGATGATACTTCTTCAAACTTCCCAAACTGTATCATTTCTACTCTTGATTCTTAGAAATTCCTTCCCATTAGAAGAGGCAAATTTTGGTCTTTTAAAACATATCAAACTTTTCTAATCTCAGCCTCAGCTGAACTGTCTACTCATTTTTTATAATCTCACCAGCCAGGATTCAATTAAACTCCTTGAAGCCCAGACAATAAAATAATTATATAGCTTCTCTTATGTATAATGTGAAATATGATTAAATTCTAAAAGAAAACCAAGGAAGTTTCTTTACCTTCTGAATTCTTTCAGTTAATCTCAATTGTTTATTTATTTAGGGCCACACCCAGAAATGCTGAGAACTTACTCCTTGATTTCTGCTCAAGGATCACTCTTGAGAGCGCTTTAGCAGACAATATGAAATGAAGGTGATCAATCTGGGTCAGCCTCATGCAAGGCAAGTACCCTATCTGCTGTACTATGGCTCCAGCTCTTAACTTCAATTCTTTAAAATATGTCACATTCTTTTTGTGACATAAGAGTATGTTTTCCTCTCTCTTTATGTTTTTGTCTGAATCACTAGACTGGAATATAAAAAATACTCAGCAAAAACTTCTATAACAGAAAAATTAATTCTTGCACATTTTACTTCTGTATTAGAACATTTGTTTCTATTTGTGTGTGTAGTTGGGCCACACACACTCAAAACACACGGACACACATATACACAAATAGCATTGCATACTATAGACCCTGAAGGAACGGTTTGAGGCTCTTCATATTCCTTAATCAACCAGATGTCATTGGGCTACATTGACACGTGATAGGGTCCAACGGAAATGTTACTGGGGCGCCTGCTGGAGCAAGTCGATGAGTAACGGATTCAAGTGATCAAGTGACTATAGGCAGTCCTGGGGATCAAACTAGGCTCTGCTATGGCTAAGGCAAGTGGTTTAACCCCTGAACTATCTCTTTGGATAGAGATTTTGATTTATTTAATGCAAACTAAAATATTTTTCAACCCCTTTTTGTAGTTATAGTTAATAAATGATTTTAAAAATAGATTAAGCCTTAAGAGAGCAAACACTGTGAAGAGTTGGGTAGATTTTCATGTTTAAATCAAGGATTCAGTATCTTTTTTTGCAATCTGTAGGCTTGGAATTATTTCTGAGAGAAATTATTAGAGGAGGTGTACTTAATTTCAGAACACCCCATCCATCATCTTACAATGTCTGAATATCATTGCCATCATTATTACAACATGTTTAAGTGGAAAGTTCCAGAACAAGTCATTATGTTAGGGAGAAAACAAACTCTGGTGGCAGATTGAAAATGGAACTGAACTCTTCAGGGTGAAGTAAGGACACTGAAAGGCTCAGCATGGAGAGGAGATAAGTGGAAAGGGTTGGAACAAAGAATTCTTTTAACTGCATATGGAAGATTACACCACAGATGGTAAATATTATATGTTTGAAATCATATTGTTTTTCTCAAACATTGTAATATGTTCCTCAGACCATTAAAATAATAAAGAAAAATATCTACAGGGCTTTATTATATACCATGTTTTATACTAGACACATTACATGTATTAATGCAATTAAATATTTTTTGATTAAGGGCCTTGAGAGACAGTACAAGTATTAAGGTGTTTGCCTTGCTTGCAACAACCTCAGTTTGATCTCCAATGCCACAGATGGTGCCAAGAGTACAAGCAGAAATGACTCCAAGCACAGAGCTAAAAGTAGCCTAAAGTCTCTGGGTATGACACCCAGATCACAAAATTAATATATGAAAATCCAGTGGAACAGTAACTATTACAATTTTCATTTTATAAATGAAAAGTAAATATAATTGAAATAAATCTAGTTAGGTTGGATTGATCAAGCTCCCTTTGGAATTTTAACCTCTATTCTACTATCCAGTGTCTTTTAAGATGGAGCTTAAAAATCATATAACCCCCACTCCTTCATTGTACATGTAAGAAGATCATCAAAAGTTAAATAAATGAGATTCACCTATTATTTAGAGATGGTATTATATTTAAACCCAAGAAGTGAATATGGTAGCCATGACCTACCTATGTATGTCTTTGAATATATACAAGTCCATTGATGATATGCAGACAGGATTAGGAAGATGAACCCAGGTCAAAGGTCTTAGTAAAATGACTCATCAAGGTCCAAAGCCAAATTGGAGCTAATGTCTTACCCTGCTTATCTCCTACAAAGTACCTCACTACTCAACTGAATATGTCTCTTTAGCATGACATGTCATGAAACCTAGAACTTAATTTCAGGTTATTCACTCTATGATTTTTTATTTTTTTAATTTAAGCTAAAAACCATCGTTTTCAAGGTTATTGATAGTTCAGTTTTAGATAAACAATATTTCAACCCAACTTCCACCACTAGTGCCAACACCCTACACCAGTGTTCACACGCCCTCTCCTGCATTTCCTTCCACATGCTACTTTGACAGGACATTTCAAAGTTTGGTAGTTGTACTTTAGATATGATGTTTTCAGGGTTGTTTATTCAGTGCATTGGACAAATAGCTATGCCACTGTCCTATATCACCAGTATAACTGAACCCTCAAATTTCTCCATTAATTCCCTTTTTTGTACAACTTACTCCCCTTCCCTTTGATTTCTTCTTTTCTCCATCCTTCTCTTCTCTGTATTCTAGGGTCAGGGTCATCTAATTATCCCTCTTTACCTCATTTACATTTTCTTATCCAATTGTTTTATGTACCAAACATAAGTAAGATCATCCTGTGTTTGTATTTATTCTATTGCCTGACTTTGTGCACTGTATAAATTTTGTGAAAGTTCTGTTGATGAGAAATTTGTGGACAAACACTATGCAAAGACACATGGCACTGTAGAGGAACAAGAGGAGATTTAAATCAAGGTCTACGCCATGTGAGACCTATGATCTTCATGGTAAATAATCATAAGTGGGTCAAAAATTATGCCAGCACTTAAAAAATCATATTGTGGATACATATTTAAATCACATTAACTGAAACATATAATTTTCATTAGTGTTGCAGTTTCTCTTTGGTTTATAGTCAACCAACTGACATCTAAGTCTCCTAAGCACAAAATCAGTTTAGTGCAGAGGATTGTTACTATGAAGGATGAAGCTATTTAATCATAGTAACTGGACTCTCAAACGGTGAGTGTTTCTGGCTCAGAAAATTGTGTTTAAAATAGTAGTGGGAACTTCAACACTCTACTGTCAATAGCGAACACATCAACTGGGCACAATATCAGTATAGACATAACAGCACTAAATGAAGAACTGAAGGGTTGGGACTATAGGACTACATCCTCAATAAGCTGAGTGTACATTCTTCTTGAGTGCACCTGGAACGTTCTCCAGTATATATCACATATTATGGTGTAGGAATAATCTATATAAATTTACACACATAAAAGCCATACAGGTATTCCATCAGACCACTATGCAACAGAAAAGGAAATGAATCATATAAAGAACATGTGGGGAAACTCTAAAGCCTGAAGATGAAACACTGCTAAATAACAGCTGTATCAAGAAGGATATCAAGGAGATTTAAAAAATTCCTTGGATAGCTAAAGCAATCCTCAGGAAAAAGAAGATGGGAGGCATCACCTTTCCCAATTTCAAACTGTACTACAAGGCAGTAGTAATTAAAACAGCAGGGTATTGGGAAAAAAACACACATGTGGACCTATGGAATATAATTGTGTATCATGACACCCAACCTAAAACACAGGATCATTTAATCTTTGATAAAGGTGCAAAGAGTCCAAAATGGAGTAAGGAAAGCCTCTTCAACAAGTGGTGTTGGGAAAACTGGGCAGCAACATGTAAAAAAATGAATTTGGACCTGTTTCTAACACCATGCACAAAAATCAGATCAAAATGGATTAAAGATCTCAATATCAGACTTGAATCCATAAAATACATTGAAAAAATATAGGAAAACCCCTCCACGACATTGAAGTTAAAGGCATCTTCAAAGGTGAAACATCACTAACAAAGCAACTAGAAGAAAAGATAAACATATTGGACTACATGAAACTAAAAAAAGGTTCTGCACCTCAAAAGAAACAGTGACTAAGATACAAAGGCAGTCCACAGAATGGGAAAGAATATTCACCCAATACCCATCTGATAAGGGGTTAATATCCAGGATATATCAGGCACTGGTAGAACTTTACAAGAAGAAAACAAACAACCCCATCAAAAAAATGGGGAGAAGAAATGAACAGAAACTTCAGCAAGGAAGAAATTGAATGGCCAAAAAACATATGAAAAAAATGCTCATCATCACTCATCATCAAAGAGATGCAAATCAAAACAACAATGAGATACCACTTTACACCACAGAGACTGGCTCATATTCAAAAGAGCAAGAACAACCAAGTGCTGGCATGGATGTGGGGAAAAGGGGACACTCATCCATTGTTGGTAGGAATGCTGGCTGGTACAGCCTTTCTGAAAACAATATGGACATTCCTCCAAAGACTAGAAATTGAACTCCTATTTGACCCAGCCATACCACTCCTGGGAATCTAATCCGGGAAGCCAAAAATACGCAGCAGAAACACCATCCCTACTTTTATGTTCATAGCAGCATTATTCACAATAGCCAGAATCTGGAAGCAACCAGAGTGCCCGAAAACCGATGACTGGATAAAGAAGCTTTGCTACATCTACACAATGGAATACTATGCAGCTGTTAGGAAAAATGAAGTTATAAAATTGGCCTATAAATGGATGGACATGGAGAAGATTATGTTGAGTGAAATTAGCCAGAAGGAGAGAGACAGATACAGAATGACTGCATTTATTTGCATGACATAAATATATAGGTACATATTATGATACCAATATCCAAGGTCAAGTGAAACATATATCAGGATGTCTTGTCAAAGGTGGAAATTATCCCAAACGTGTGGGAGTCAGAGGCTAGGTAAGACAGAAAATGGAACAGTGTGCTAACAATTGTCGAGGGTACTAATGCCAACCTAGAACTGAGCATTTAATAGAGGCAAAAAGATACACATGACAACCCTTTAATGTATGTTCTGTAATCCATAGTCTGGAAGGGAAGGAAAAAAGAAAGAGAGAGAAAGGGAAAGAAATAAAGAGGCCTGCCATGGAGGCGGGATGGGGGAGGGGGGGAGGGAACCGGGGACGTTGGTGGTGGGAGATGGGCACCGTTGGCGGGATGGGTGCTGGAACACTGTATGACCAAAACCCAAATATGAACCTTTTAATTGTATATCTCACAGTGGTATAATAAAATGAAAAAAATTCTGTAAAAAAAATCAAAATAGCAAGAACAATAAAAAAAATAAATAAATAAAAAATTCCTTGAGACTAATGATAATAACAAGTTATCGAATCTATGGGAGACAGCAAAAGTGATACTCAGAGGAAATCTCAGAGCAATACTTCAGGAAAGAAGAAAAACATAAAATCAGCAACCTAAACATACATCTTAAATGGATAATCCATAAAATTCTAAAGACCAGTAAAGGAAGGAAATAATAAAAAAGCAGAGCATAAAACAATAATACAGAAACCAAGAAAGCAATACAAACAACTCAATGAAACCAGAAGTTGATTTTTTGAAAGAATATATAAGATAAAGTTTAGTCAAACCCTGGTTAACAGCTCGTCAGAGTCCCAGGCAAGAGAGAAGCCAATTTCAAAACAGTGACCAGGTATGCGGGGTCACTGCGGCTAAACTCACCAGGCTTGGCTGGGGACCCTGCCCCCACCTATGCCCCCTCCAGAAGGCCCAGTGTTGTGCCCACAAACTGTTTCTGGTGGTGCTGGCAGCCACGACCCAAACACAAACAAACAGCAGAGCTGCTACCAGTCCTCGGGTTGCACAATATCTCAAAGCCTGGTATACAGATGTTCCAGGTATCCCATCAGAAATTCAAGATATCAGAAGAGTTACTCTGTCAAGATAGAGAATCTAGAAGGAGGAACAAAATCTTAGAAACATGTAATCTTCCAAAAACAAATGAAGAGAAAATAGAACAGGTCATTCACATGCAAGGAAATTGAAACAGTTATTAAGAATATCCCCCAAACAAAACTCTGATCCAGACGGATTTAGCTCTTTCACAATATTGAAGAAACAACAATCCTTCATAATTTTTTCTACCAGGCTCAGAAAATTGTGTTTGGGTAAACACAGGTTTTTAAAAAAGCCACCAAATAAATAGAATCAGCAACAAAGGAGAACTTACAACAGAACCTCAGAAATCCAAGATATCAGAAGAGTTACGCTGTCAAGTTAGAGAATCTAGAAGGAGGAACAAAATCTTAGAAATATGTAATCGACGTAAAATTGAAACAGTTATTAAGAATAACTGGGCTAACATTACACTGGTACCCAAGATAGGCAGATATTTCTAAAGGAGAAAACTTCACGCCTATCTCCTTGATGAATATCAATGTGAAAAGCCTCAGCAAAATCTTAGCAAACCGAATCCATAGCCTATCAAAAAATCATATGCCACACAGAAGTGGAATTCAGCCCTGGGATGCAAACATGGTTCAATACACACAAATCAATTAATATAATGCACCACTTTTGGTAAAGGTAAAGATAAAAGTCATATGATTATATCAATCAATGCAAAAAAAGCTTTTTGACAAGCTCCGACATCCATTTATTATTTAAAATAGAAGACTCAACAAATAGGAGTAGAGCAAACCTTCCTCACAATAGTAAAAGGCTAGGGGGCTGGAGCGATAGCCCAGCGGGTAGGGCGTTTGCCTTGCACGCTGCCAGCCTGTGCCAGCCTGGGTTCTATCTCCGGCATCCCATATGGTCTCCCGAGCACCGCCAGGAGTAACTCCTGAGTGCAGAGCCAGGAGTAACCCCCTGAGCATTACCGGGTGTGACCCAAAAAGCAAAAAAAAAAAAAAAAAAAATAGTAAAAGGCTACATGTAACAATCCATAGTAAATATCATTCTTTTTTAATTGAATCATGGTGGGATACACAGTTACAAAGCTGTTCATGATCAAGTTTCAGTCACATAATGTTCCAGCATTGTACATTTCCCACCACCAAAGTGTTCCTCTCCCTCCCTGCTGCCCCACCCCGGCCTGTCTATATCACAGGCACTTTCTTCTCTCTCTCTCTCTCTCTGTCTCTCTGTCTCTCTCTCTGTCTCTCTCTCTCTCTCTCTGTCTCTGTCTCTCTTGGCTTTATGGTTTGCAAACTTTTTTTTTTTTGCTTTTTTTTGGGGGGGTCACAGCTGGCGATGCTCAGGGGTTACTCCTTCGCTAAGGAATTACTCCTGCGATGCTCAGGGGTCCAACGGGATGCAGGGGATCGAACCCAGGTCGGCTGTGTGCAAGGCAAACACCCTACCCGCTGTGCTATCGCTCTGGTCCCTATGGTTTGCAATCTTAATGGTGAAAATCTTCAAGCATTCCCACTGAGATGAGGTATAAGACAAGTATGTCCACTATCTCCACTCTTATTCAACATTGTATTAGAAGTCCTGGCAACAACAAAGAAACAAGAAAATGAATTTAAAGGGGTCCAAATTGGAAAATGATACAAATTAGCTCTGTTTGCAGATGGCAGGATATTATACGTGCAAGACCCTAAAGACACACACACAAACTCACACACACACACACACAAACACAAATAGCCTTCTAGAAACAATAAACCAATATAGCAAAGTGTGTGGCTATAAAGTCGATAAATAAAAATAGGTCACATTCTTATATACAAATAATGAAGCAGGAAAGAAAAAGATCAAAATATCTATCCCATTCAAGACAGTGTCCAAATCACTTAAGAAAAAAATTTAAAACCTGACAAAATGGAAAATTTTTCCAAGCTCTTGGATTGGAGAATCAATATTGTCAAATGACCGTCCTACTGAAACTACTACTGTATAGATTCAATGTAATCCCTATTCAAATTCATGTGACAATCTATAAGGACTTTGAATAGTCCATAATGAAGTTTGTATGGAATCATAAAATACTTTGAATAGCCAAAACCATACTGAAAAATAAGAAACTGGGGAATATCTCATTACCTAATTTAAAACTGTATTTTTAAGTTATAGTGATCAAAATGGTATTAGAATAAGGAAAGAATGAATGAATCAGTAAAGAATATCAAAGGATACATTTCACATGTATGATCAGCTAATATTTAACAAAGGACATGTGAGCCTTAAGCATGAAAAGGACTAAGATTGTATCTTCAACAAATGATGCTGGCAAAACTGGAACCACATGTAAAATGTTAAAACTGGATCCTTTTCTCATGCCTTACACAGAAGTCAGTTCAAGTGGATCAAAGACTTTTAGGTTGCACCAGAATCTATAAAATTCACCAAAGAAAATATAGGTAGACTACTCTAAGATCTGGAACATAAAGCTGTCTTTCATAAAACAAAGCTATTGGCAAAAGCAACAGTGCCAAAAATAAATAAATAGGACTATATTAATTTAAAGAGTTTATGCATGGCAAAAGAAACATGGGCTAAACTAAAATGCAGCTAACTGAATGGGAGAAACTATTTGTGGTTGTTACATCAGTTAATGGGCTGATATTCAGCATATAAAAGTCCTCACAAATATCACCAATAAAAACAAATCTAAAGTTCCATTGAAAATTGGGAGAGGAAGTGAATAGAAACTTCTCTGAAGAAGTCCAATGGATAGCCAACAGGCACATGGAAAACTAATGCTCATTATCGCTTATTATGAGGGGGAACCCAAGCAAGAAAACAATGAGATACAACCTCACAGCAGGTACATATCAAAAAAATAATAGAAACAATCTGTGTTGGTGGGGATGTGGTGAAAAAAGAATTCTCACCCAATGCTGGTGGGTGTTGTCTTGTTCAACCTCTATGGAAAACAGTATGGAGTGTAGATGCCACTGATGAGGTAAGATCCAGAGTGAGTAGAGCACCAACAAAGAGGTCTAGAATGATATCCATAAAGAAGCTTCCATCAGCCATTTCAGGGGAACAGCTCCATATTATTACATAGAACAGGAATATTTAAATTGGGGAAAATTGGGGTGTAAGCTCTGTGTCAGTCAATCATGAGGGACATGAGAAGAGATTAAAACAGAGTGCATGCTTAATCCTAAACAGGTAGGGTCTGAAGGGGCTATTAAAACAGGGTGGGTGCTTTTGCAAAGAATGTGTGCTTAATGTGTTTAGCTACAAGGAGGGTTCTCAGAAAACTTCAATTGACCTGCCAGACAATTCAACAATTCCACTTTGGGGCATTTGCCCCAGGACAGAAAAACATTAATTCAAAAAGATGTGTGCACACACCATTATTTGTTGCAACACTGAGTAGTGTAGCTAAGATTTGGAATCTACCTAGATGCCCCCATACAAGATCAGTGGGTCATTAGATGTGGTGTATATACACAATGTGATACTATGAAGCAGTAAGGAATGATAAAATCATGCAATTTTCTGCAACATGGATGGAATTGGAAGATGTTATATTAAACTAAGTAAGCCAGAAGAAAAATAAGTACAGGACAATGCCTCTTATGTGTGGTATTTAGAGAAACTGATAAGGAAATACAATGGTGTAAAAAGGGATGCATAGATCACCCTTGATCCCAAAGTATACAGAGAAGAAGGAAAGATAATGAGCAGAGAAGAGGTTGATAAGAAGCAATAGGGGGCAAGGGTCAAAGTACATCAGAGGTGTTAAGGAATGATAGAGCTGAAAATCCAAACCAGAGTCAACAACATTGAAACCATGAGACCTAAACTTAAATAAACAAACATAAAAAGCTGCCTGTTAAAGTTGCAGGCTGGGGTGGGGTGTAGGGTAGGAGAGGGAACCTGGGAACACTGGGGAGGGAAGATGAAACTGGTGGAGTGATTGGTGATGGAACATTGCGTGTCCAAAACCCAGTATAAATGATTTTGTAGCTCACAGTGCTTTCATAAAATTCAGAGAAAGAAAAATAGAGAAAATTGTATTTAGAGTCCTGAGCAATATCTATACATGAGCTGAATTTGCCTGAAGAATAACAGATATACCACTGACCACAATGGCCAATGCATGAGAACATGAGAGGAGCAAAACTGAACACAAACCACCAGTTCATATTTGTCACTTTCAGCAGGAAGCACAACACTAGTACCCTCTTGGTCAGTGTTTTCAAAGTATCTGAGGTTGCTCTAGTGGTTCAGAAGTATGTCCCTGTATTTGCTTTTTACCTCTAAGATATACAGGAATTTTCCATTGCTTTCATCTGTTTTCTTCATCAGGACAATGATGTATACAAAGACATAATATCCCCTTAGTAGAAATTATTAACGTAATCTCCATATGTGCAACATTTATATTTTTCTCTATATAAAATGCAAGAATATTTTTCTAGTTCTTGGAGAGTATGGTGATTTAGTTGAAACTAAAATTTGCATATTGCATTGATGTAAATAGAAGAGTTAGTTGAAACTAAAATTTGCATATTGCATTGATGTAAATAGAAGGGTTACAAAATGTGACTGAAAGAAGTTGCAGCAAGAATACTCAAAAGCAAATTAACCTCTATGGTTAATTGCATTTATCCTTCAGTGAGTATTTTCTGAGACTTTAACTGTTTTCATTTTTTCCCTGAGTCTTTTTATTGTTCAAGCACAGGATATTAACATAATAGTGAAAGTGACCAAAATATATTCTCTATTCTTAAAAGATTAATAGTCTAACAAAGAAAATGAGAAATATAAGCAACTAAATTTAAAATAATGTCACATCTTATTTTTTCTTTACATTGTATAAATAAATACGAATGGAGTACAGAAGAAAGAGAATAGGCCTAAATGGAACTAAATTAAAGGTCTCAACTAAAAAAGATACCAATTTATATTAAAAACTTAGATTAGAAGAAGGGGTAGAACCCTGGTAGATAAAACAGAACATGAAAACGTGAGGAACATGAACCATTGTTAGAGATGTTAGCAGTATTTTTTTTTCAAATTTGAATGTCTCATTCCTGATTTTGGAAATTTGTACTGAACAAACTTCACAGATTAAAGTTGGGTGGCAATGATAAGAGTATAGATTCTTGTTGCTTTATCTGTTGCTGAAAAGATTAATTTATTCATTTATTAAATTTAGTATCTGCAGTGCATTTTTCCTTTGTGTACTTTTTGAGATTAAGAGGATGTCTATTTATAGTTTGCTAAGAGTTTTTGTCAGAAATTGAGTGTTATTTTGTCAAATCCCATCATTGCATATTGAAAGTATAATATAGATTCCCTTTTCAGTTTGTTTTTTTTTTTTTTTATTTATTATTATTATTATTATTTTATTTTATTATTTTTTTTTTTTGCTTTTTTGGGTCACACCCGGCAATGCTCAGGGTTACTCCTGGCTCTACACTCAGGAATTACTCCTGGCGGTGCTCGGGGACCATATGGGATGCCGGGATTGAACCTGGGCCAGCACAGGCCGGCCGCGAGCAAGGCAAACGCCCCTACCCGCTGGACTATCGCTCCGGCCCTCCCTTTTCAGTTTGTTAGCATAGGAAATTACATAGATTAAATATGGGATTGTCATAGTCCTCGAATAAATCCTATTTGTTTATAATATGATATATCCTTAAATCTTTTAAATTAAAAACATCTAAGTGTTAAATATTTTATATAAACATTTACATTTTCAATGGCACATCTTTCTTTTTGTTTGCAATATATTTGATTTTGATATGAGATAATACTAGCCTCATCAAATTAATTGGATCTTGGGTTGGAGCGATAGTATAGTTGTTAGGGTACTGGCCTTGCACGTAGCTGACCTGGATTTGATCCCCGCATCCCATATGGTCCCTCCAAAAACTGCCATGAGTAATTCCTGAGTGCAGAGCCAGAAGTAAACCCTGGGCATAGCCTAGTGTGACCCAAAAAGAAAAAAAATTAATTGGATTTTATTCCTTCATCTTTAAACTTTTCTGGGAAAATATGTGTTGAACCGGCAATATTTTGCTCTTAAATTTACACGAACTGTGCTGCGGAGATAGGACAGGGACTGAAGCACTTTCCTTGAGTATGGCAAGCAGCATTCATCCACAGAACTGAATTGATACCCCTCGCCCAGAACATCATGAGCACAGAAGCAGGATTAAGCCCAGAATACCACTGAGTGTGGAGCAATTCCCCCTCTTCCTCCAAAAAATCATAAAACTTAGTCGTTTTAACTGAAGTTAAGTTTTGCTTCTGTTTTTGTTTGTTCTGTGTGTGTTTTGTAATAGAATATTTAAGTAGAAATTTAATTTTTGATAGTTATAGAGCTATTCAGGGTTTTAATTCTTTTTTAAATTAGCTTGATCTGCTTGTTTTTCAAAAACATTTTCTATTTTATTTAAACACTCAAATTGTTCATGAAGTTCCTCATGCTAAACACTAACAGCAAAGCTGGTATTTTCAAAAGATAAAAGAACCAAAACAAAAACAATATATTGACTGTTTTTGAAAACAAAAGTAGTCAATACTTTTCTCTCAGCATTTCAGTAAGTAATAATATAATCTCGGCCCTGTTCTATGACAAAGCGCTTCACATGTTCTGTAAGTTTAGTGTTTTATCAATTTTCTAAGTATTCCTTTTCTTATTACTAATTTAATTTTACTTTGATAATGAAAGAGATTTCTTATGATTTAAATAATTTATTAAGAAATTTAATGGCTTAGGATGAATCCTATTTCATGAAATGTTTTGTGTGCAGTTGAAAACTTATGTTTCTCCCACTAAATTGAGTGTTCTATAAATGACATCTGGTTCAGTTGGTTGCTAGTCCTAACTCCTTTGAAAATTAGCCCTTTCTTTATTTTATAATGACCTCAAACTGTGACTTTTCATCTTTGTCTGCTAACATAGCTCTCTTTCCAGGCACTTGCTGATTGGCATTTAGTCAACACATTTTATTCCAGTATTTTATATTTAATTTAGTATCTTTTATATTTAGTATAGGTTTTTATAGGAAGTATAGATTTGATTCTTATTTTTATTCAACTTGGTTACCTTTCCTGTTTTTCATATTTGTGTATTTGTGTGATTATTGATCTTATTAGTATAAAATCTCCAATCTTGCTGCATTTCTTCTATTTGTATTATTGGTTATTTCGTTTTCTCTGCTGAGCTTTTTGTTTTGCCTTGTCTTGAAATTTTCCTATTGTTTTATGAATTTTTTTTTGGAGTTTACTTTTATATTTATTCACTTATTTATTGCAGTTTGGGGACATGTCTGATGATTGCTTTTTTAATACCTCTCTTCACCTCACTTTTTTTTTAATTAAAACATTTTAAAGATAAAATACTTTCTTCTAAAGCAAGTATCTTCCTTAATGTCAGTCATTTTAAGTTTTTAGGAAGCCTACCTTAAACATGAAAATTAGTCTAGGAGGGGCCAGAATGATAGGATAGTGAGTAGGGGCTTGTCATCCCGCGTTGGATCTGGATTCAATCCCTGCACCCCATATAGACACCCAAGCACCTCCAGGAGCAGTCCTTGAGTGCAAAGTCAAGAATAACCTTGAGTACAGCTTTATGGTTTCTTTGTATTTCTTTTGTTGGACAACTATAGATTAATTTTGGTTCTCTTAATGGGTGGTTACATTAAATTTTATATTTGTTGACCCTTATTGAAGCCAATTCACCTCCTCCTGCCTGTGATTGGTCCAAGGCTGGACAGGCCCTCTCTCAACACTGCCTTTGAACTAGAATCATGTAGTTCCAGTTGCTGCTGGCAGATGTGAGGTCTAGAGAGAAGGCAGTCCAAGAGGTGAGCAGTATTGACAGAAATTTGGAACTGGGGAGCAGCATAAAACATGGATCACTAGGTTGGAGAGATAGTATACACAAGGTAAGGTGCTTGTTTTGTAGGTGGTCCAGTCTGGTTGATCCGGGTTCCACACATGGTTTCCTGAGCACAGAGCCAAGGGTAAATCTTGAGCTGTCTGGTTGTGGCCCCAAAATGGAAAAGCAAAAGGAAAAAAAAAGAAAAGAATGAAAAAAGAAATGCAGTTTACTAATAGATCTACAGTCTACTTGTTATCTCATTTTTATAATAAAACAAATACATTTATTTATTTTTGTTTGGGAGCCATATCTGGTGGCACTCAGGGCCTAGTCTTGGCTCTATACTTGCAAATCATTTCTACAGGCTCTGGGGGGCCACATGGGAACTGAATGTGTGCTGGCCATGAGCAAGGCAAGCAGCTTACCCACTAGACTGTACTTTCAGGCCTTAAAATCAGTGTGTTTACCAGCAAAGTGAATCCTTTTATTTTATTTGTTTAAAACCAAGACTAGTCAAAAGTACAAACAGATGCAAAACAAAGTGGTCTTTTATTTCCTTTTACAAAATTTATTTCATTGTATTCATTGTTATGTTGCTGCAACAGATGACAGGGTTGTGGTGCTTGCTGGGGATCACATATTAGAATGCAGCACTTGCCCTCTTGCTTGCAAGGGCTCATGGATGTCTCTACACCATTAGCTGTTGAGGTGCACAATTAAGGTTGTGGTGCTTCCTTGGCAGTTTCTGTGGCATTCACACTGTGTTTACCCAGGGTTGCACTTCCAAGGGGCAATGTGGGCATAGTTTTTTTGCTATAGTGCTTGCTTGAACTTTCATGTCTTTGTCGAGTGCACACACGACCGGTTGCAGTACAGCCAGAAGTTGCTCTGGCACTGGGGATCGCAGAGATGGAAGAGTTGCCAGGTTCAGCCAACAGAACAGCCAGGATCATGCTCAGTGCATGTAGGACATTGGGATTTTTCTCACCACTATAGACTTGTGAGGCAGGTGCTCTAACTATCGCACTATTCCACCCAATCCTACTAAATTCTACCCATTTTTCCTTTAAGAATTTTCTATATAAGCTCCAGAAGAAGCTCACTGAACTAGAGCAATGATTTTTAACTGTTAGTGCACAGCCTGGTGTCAGGAGCAGAAAGTTTGAAAACCAACTAGTCTATGACAATGGTTATAACTGCTAGTCTGTGGACAAGTATGCAGAGAGGTGCTGGGCTGCAAGTATAAAGGTTGAAGAAGACTGGGCTTCAGCAATTGTTTTGTATGAAGAGGGCATAGTTTCAATCCCCATACTACTAGGTCCCATGAGCAATGCCAGGAAGAGCACTCAAGTACCAAATTGGACTGAGCTGGGAGTTGCCCATGAGCACTGTTAATTGTGGTCCCCAAATAGACAAAGAGAATTTTTTGAGATCAGGAATGTGGCTCAGGGGAGAGCTGTTGCCTTGCATATGTGAATACAGGGTTTAATTCCCAGGACTTCAGCATCCCCTGAGCGCTTCTGGGAGTGAGCTCTGATTGTCCAGTCAGGAATAATCCCTAAGCACTTTGGGTGTGGCCCAAATACTAAATCCATGTGGGGGTGGGGGAGAAAGAATTTTTCATCTGCATGAAAGTCATTATTCAGCCACAACCTCGAGAACATCATGCAACAGTTAGAATGGGAAGTAATGGGAGTGAAGATAGAGGGTCGGCAAATACACCCCTCCTCTGCTTCACTGATGTCATCGGTCTAATAACACCAAACATCAGTCAAGCAGCACAAATGCTGGCTGACTTTGACCAAGAATGTGGAAATATAGGTCTACAGCTGAATCTCAGCAAAACTATGTTCATGAAAAATGAACTAGTTCCAGAAGCCCCATTCACACTCAATGGAACAAACATCTCTGAAAGCAGCAGTTATGTGTACCTAGGTCAAGAAGTCAACATGATGAATGGCCTAAAACCTGAGCTGCACAAGAGGAAAAGAGCATCATGGACTGCCTTGAAAAACATCAAAGAATAGCTAAAAAAAACAAAGAACCTCCAGCTCCAGGGACATCTCTTCAACTCCACCATTCTCCCCTGCATTAACATATGCCTCAGAGACCTGGGCCCTACGAAAGCAGGATGAGAATGCTATTCGGGTCACCCAAAGAGGAATCGAAAGAGCTATGCTTGGAATATCACGCTTCACTCAAGTGAGAGAAGGAATCCGGAGTTCAGACCTCCATCGCTGTTCCAAAATCAGGGACGCTGTCTCATTTGCCAAGACATTGAAAATCAGATGGGCTGGACATGTAATGCAAATTGAAGATGACTGCTGGACCAGAGCAGTTACCAACTGGATTGCACAGGATATCAAAAGGTCATGTGGCCGCCCACCTACAAGATGGTCAGACTTCTTTTTCAAGACCCTGAACAAACAGTTTGAGGCTCTTCACATTCCTGAAACAACCAGATGTCATTGGGCTACACTAGCACATGCTAGGGTCAAATGGAAATATTACTGGTGCCCGCTAGAGCAAATCAATGAATAATAGGATGTCAAGTGATCAAGTGATGAAAATCATTCTAATCATTATGTTTTTAATACCTTAACATTAAAAAATAAATAGCATTATTTGGGAGTTATATTTTACTGATTAATTAAAGGCTACTAGTTTCTGCCCTTCAAGGTGTTGCAGGTGTGGCTGCGGTGCCCAGGCTGCATCAGCAGGTGGCAGACAGGAGACAGACTTGTCTACACCCAGGACTCTGCCCCATGGTCCCTGGATAATTGATGGTCTGACATAGAAAAAGACTGGCTCCCCTGGGATGAACCCAGAGCCACAGCAGAGCCTTGCAACCTACACGTGGTGTATTTGATATGCCACAAACAATAACAATAATGGACCTCATTCCCAACCAATGGAGACATTACTGGCTTCCTCTCGAGCAAATTGATGAACAACAGGAAGACAAGCGACTAGTGACAAGTGACCCTAATTTATTACAGTTTGCCTTCAATTAGTATGATTCTGCATCTAGGGTTAAGATGTTTGCTAGACATTGTTGCCAGTACTAGTTTGATACCCAGTTTGATGGTCCCCAAGGCACTGTCAGGAGTCCTTACAGTGACAGGAATATCCTCTGGACATCACCAGGACAAATTCCTTAGCTTCCAAAATACAATCCTCTTTTTTACAATTAATTAGAAAACTAACATTTATTTTCTATCCCAATTCTTTGTGATTTTAATTTTATGTATTTCAATTTCACATTTCTTATAAACTCCACAATGTATGTTCATAAACTTTGCTTTGTACTTTAAAGTATATTTTAAAGGTTGTTTAAAATAAGAGTAACTAATATTAAAACAGTTGTCATTTTAGGTATTTTTATTCCTTTTTATATACATGAATTTCAAATGATGATTGCCTTCTGCTTGAATGATTCATTTTAACACTTCTCAACTTTACAATTTTGCTGAGCTATTTCAACTTTAGTATCTAAAGTAATTTTTATTACATTTGTTTTGGAAGGTTATTTTTACTGGGTATATAATTAGATACTTGTAGGTTTTTTCCTTTTTGTACTTAAAAGTTGTTGCCCCATTTTTTTCCAGCTTGCATCCTTGCCATTAAAAATCTGCTTTTATTTCAACTTCATTTTTCTGAATTTATATATTAATATACATATTGTCAATATACATATTGTCAATATACATACTGATATATAGATATAAATTTATATGATTTATTTTTCAGTGCCTTATATGCTTTAGCCTATAAAATATGCTTTACTTTCATATTATATTTTTATCTCTAGATTTTAACTCCTGGCATCTTTTTCATCTTTCATTTCTTAACAAATTGTGTTTGTTGTCTTGAACATGTGAAATACAGTGTTAAGAGCTGCTTTAATGCCATGACTTTCCAACTTCATTACCCAATTCATTTTTCATATAGTCCAGTGATTGATTTTTTCCCTGCATTGTTTTTCTTGCTTTGTTACAGTCTGAGTAATTTCTTCTCATATACCTGGTTTTGTCACTTTAGAGTCTGATTTTTTCCCTGTAAATTACCTCACCATTTCTGAACTTTTATTATATATAAAATTAGAGACGGGCTTTTTTTTAGACTTCATTTAGCTTTTTATATGAAGGATATGGGAAGATTTTACTATAACTTTAGCTTTATGCAACTATTAAGGCAATACCCTCTTAGAGTTGATGCACTTCTTCGTTTCCTCAAGGACTATTAGATCGCTAACTCTGAACAACAGAAACATAAATTATTCTCAGCACATCTCAGGATATGCTATTATTTCAGCAGACATTTTTTGGAGTCAGTAGTCACTAGGAGAAACATGTATTGAACAAATTGATTACTATGTTCAGTTCTTTATGGAGGGTAGATATTATTTAACATTTTAATATCCCTAAATAGTATAAATGAAAATCAGAAATAATTATTAAGATTTAATGCTAAAATATACCCAAGAAGTATTATAAAATGGAGCAAAAATATATACTTGCTTCAGAGTGTTAGAATCCATGTATTGGTAAAGATTCTCTCTAGAAGTTTAAGTATTTAATAATTAGAGAAACACAGTGATGATCAGGAGTACGACAGGGGTATTTTTTATTGTTGGCTAAAATTTATAAATATTTTAGGTCTCTGGGAGCTGATAGACAATCATATTCATGAAAATAATCATAACCATTTTGAATTTCCATAGGTCACAAATTTATTTTTCAAGTAATTCTAAATTTCCTGCTATTCTAAATATATCAGAAAAAGTCACATACAGTTCAAAGGAAATTTACAGTCAATGATATTTATCCATAATTCATAGACTCAAGCATAGAAAATAATTTGTCTATATTATGTTTTGTAGATAGTTAAATTCTGAACCATTTTCCCCAATGAGTTGGAATAGTTGTAATTTTTCCACTCAGTAAACTTTTATTTCTTACCAACATGGTCTGATACAATTAATGTATTTATGGATTAGTTATCTTTGGCTTGGAAACAATTGTTTTAGTTATTCTCTAATCACTAATTACTATATATTTTTAAAAAAATCATTTTTAGTATGCATTCCCAGGAACTTCTAACCTGACTAAGGAATTTGTATATGTAGCTCTTCAGCCGGTCTATGCAGACTGGTGGTTATATGGCTAAGTAGCAATGAAACCATAAGTCCTTATTTAGTGACTTATACAGTTTGTGATGTCAATGAAATTAATTGTTGAGGTGTAAGCTGGAGCAAAACTACCATTGATTGTAACCAAATTCTTCTTGCCAGTTCATTTTCTCCAGGTTTATGTACAAACTTAGAGTGAACATTATATCCTTATTTCTTATTAATATTTTTGCAATTATTTTTATAAATAAGACTAGTTTTACACAAAAGAATCACAATTTAAGCCCTCCGGAGGATTACAGCTAATTTTGGGCTATAAATAATGGTCAATTACAACTATTTTGAAACTTTTTAAAAATTATATCACTGTATCACTGTATCACTGTCTTCCCGTTCATCATCGATTTGCTCGAGCGGGCCCCAGTAACATCTCCATATGTCCTGTCTCATGCTAGTGAGCCAAGGGCACTGCTTGCTCAGGAACATAAAGAGCCTCAATCCATTCCGGAATGAGGTCTATATTGTTACTGGTTTTGGCTATCAAATACAACACGGGTAGCTTGCCAGGCTCTGCCGGGTGCATACTCTTGTAGTCATCTCTAAGTCCAGCATTTATTGTGAACCGCGAGACTGCTTGTGATAGGCTGGTCTGCTGGGTGGACTTCTGCGAGAGAAGTCCGGATGTAATGGAGGCCCTCATGGAGTGGGGGGGGGTCGTCTGGCTTGTTGAAGGCTCTGCTGGGGTGGCGGGCCAGGGCTAGACCGCCATCCCTCCTGGGTGCCTTGTGCGGCTGGGCACAGGGGAGCAGTAGCGCTCTGCCCATAGTCGTCTCGATCAGAAACTGGGCCAGATTAAAAATTGCACAGGGTGGATCTCGATGAGCCAGGCTGTGATAGGCTGGTTGCTGGGTGGACTTTGTGAGAGAGAGTCGGATGTGGAAAATGGAGGCCCTCATGGTACTGGCAATTTCCAGGTTTGGGATGAATTTAACTAAAAAAGCATTATAACTGGCCAGATAGATAGTGTGGGAGGGGACCAGTGGTGTCAGGGATCAAGGACCTTGCGGCTCTACTTGAACAACCAGGCCTGTGGTTTTGTGTGACCCGAGAATGCTGTGCTGCTAGGCTCTGTGATGCTGGAATTAGTCAAGCACCCCAAGAATCTTCTTGGCCTAAGAGTCAGACTGGCAATGCCCAGGGGACCATGTACTGTGGAGTCAAATAAGATCGCCACGAAGCTATCCTTCGTCCTGGCTGTCTTCAGCCTCTGCATTTAAAAACTTTAAACAAGGATTTAAACTCAGAAATTCAGCTCATGTCAATCATGTTCAATCAGGTTCACTTTACTATCTCTCTGGCCCGTTACTAAAAAATTATATCACCATAGGATATATAGTTACGAAGCTGTTCAAGATTGGGATTTAGTCATACAGTGTTTTGGTGCCCATTTCCAATATCAACGTCTGCAGCTTCCCTCCCCACCCCATGCCCAGCCTTCCTCTATGGCAGACTCTTTTCTTCTCTCTCCCTCCTGCTCTCTATCTCTATCTCCCAGCTGTTGTGCATTGTGGGTTGCAATGCCCACATTTAGGGGTTATCTTATATATCCCTCAATGCTCAGTTCTAGTCTGGAGTTACCATTCCCAACAATTAATGTCACACTTTCCTTCTCTATCTCACCTAAGCTCTGTCCCACACTCACTTGTGGTGGATTCCAACTACTGACAAGTTCTCCTGGTCCCTGTTTTGCCTGACCTTCGGTATTAGTTTTATAACATTTTCATATCCCACAAATGAATGCAATTATTCTATACCTGTCCTTTTCCTTCTTACTAATTCCACTCAGGATGATACTCTGAATTAAAAGCAAATTTCATAAATTCATTATTCCTAACAGCTACATAGGATCTTTATCCAATTGTCTGTTTTTGACCACTCTGGTTGTTCTCATATTCTGGCTATTGTGAATAGGGCTGCGATGAACATAGAAGTGCAGATGATGTTTCTGCTGTGTATGTTTGGGCCCCAGAGCATATTCCTGGAGTGGTATTGCTGGTTCAAATCTAGTAATGTCCATACTGTTTTCCAAATAGATTGGACCAGTTGGCTTTCCCACCAATGATGAGGTAGAATTCTTTTCTCTCTGCATTCACGACAGACAGCAGTTCTTGCTGTTTTGGATGTGTGCCAGCCTCTGTGGTGTGAGATGATAGCTCATTGATGTTTTGATTTGCATCTCCTTGCTGGTTAGTAATTAAGAGTATTTTTTCATATGCTTTTGGCCGTTCAAATTTCTTCTTTGAGGAAGTTTCTATTCATTTCTTCTCCCCTTTTTTGATGGGGTTGGATGGTTTTTCATATAAAATTCTACCAGTGCTTTATATATCTTGGATATTAACTCCTTATCAGATGGTTTTGGATAAATAGTTTTTCAATGCATGGGCTGCCGTTGTATCTTGGTCACCATTTCTTTTGAGGTGACAAAGCTTTCTAGTTTCATGTAGTCCCATATGTTTATCATTGTTTCTGCTTGCTTTGTTAGTGGTGTTTCATCCTTAAAAATGCCTTTAGCGGGCCGGAATGATAGCCCAGCAGTAGGGCGTTTGCCTTGCACACGGCAGGCCTGTGCAGGCCCGGGTTTGATCCCCGGCATCCCATATGGTCCCCTGAGAACCTCCAGGAGTGGTTCCTGAGTGCAGAGCCAGGAGTAACTCCTGAGCGCTGCCGGGTGTGACCCAAAAAAGCAAAAAAAAAATGCCTTTAGCTTCAATTTCACGGAGGATTTTGCCTATGTTTCCTTCAATGTAACTTATGAATTTAGATCTGGTGTAGAGATATGTAATCCATTTTATCTGATTGTTGTGCATGGTTTTAGAAAGAGGTCTCATTCATTATTTTACATGTATCTGTCCAGTTTTCCTAGCATAACTTGTTGAAGAGGTTTTCCTTGCTACACGTCATATATATTTTTTGCTCCTTTATCAAAGATCATATGTTGAAAACCTGTGTCAGGATATTCAACTCTATTCCATAGGTCTTCAGTTCAGTTTTTACTCTGGTACCATGCTGTTTTAATTGTTACCACTTTGTAGTACAGTTTGAAGTTGGGGAAGGTGATTCCCCCGACTTTTTTTTCCCAAGAATTTTTTAGCTAATTGTGGGATTTATTGTTTCATATGAATTTCAGGTTTCTGCTCTGCCGGGTGTACCTGTGTACCAGGTGCGATTTGGAGACAACCGCTGGACTAGAGCCGTTACCGACTGGATCCCACAGGATGTCAAAAGATCACGTGGCCACCCACCTACAAGATGGTCAGACTTCCTTGTTAAGACCCTGAAGGAACGGTTTGAGGCTCTTCATATTCCTGAATCAACCAGATGCCATTGGGCTACATTGGCACGTGATAGGGTCCAATGGAAATGTTACTGGCGCCCGCTCGAGCAAATCGATGAGTAACGGGATTCAAGTGATGAATTTCAGGAGTGTTTGGTCAATTTCTTTGAAAAATATCATGGGTATACTTACATGATTTTATTGAATCTATATAATAGTTTAGAGACTATTGCCATTTTGACAATGTTAATTCAACCAATCCATGAGAAGAGAATGTGTTTCCATTTCCTCATGTGCACTTTTATTTCTTGAAGCAGTGTTTTGTAGTTTTCTTTGTACGGGCACTTTACATTCTTACTTAAGCTAATTCCTAGGTACTTGATTTTTCTGAGAAACAACTGTCAACAGGATTTTTTCAATATCAATTTCTTCCCTTTCATCATTGGTATATAGGAAAATCACTGACTTTTGGGTATACTGATTTTGTAACCTGCCACTCTAATACACACATGTGTTGTTTCTTCTTTTTGGTAGAGACTTTAGAGCTCTCAAGCAATAGAATCTTTTGAATTTTTTTTTTGGTATTCAAGCTCGTTTATTTCTGCTCTAAGTTTTTATTATTTCCTTCTTCCTGTTGAGTTGGGCTCCCTTCATTGGTCATTTTCTAAGATTAAGTGCAGCCAAATTATTTGTGTGCCTTTCTTACTTCCTGATGAACCCTTGCAGAGCTATAAACTGTCCTCTTAACACTGCTTTAACTGTGTCCCATAGTTCTGGTAGCTTGTATCTTTTTTTTTCTTTTTTTAAAAAAATATTTATTATACCATCATTAGGTATACAATTACAAGATGTTCATGTTTGAATTTTGGTTCTACAGTGTTCCAACACCCATCCCTCCACCCCCTGCCCATCTCCCATCACCAATGTCCCCCACCTCCCCCCCCCCCTACCCCAGCCTGCCTCCATGCAGGTTCTTTATCTCCTTTATCTCTCTCTCTCCTCGCTTCCCTTTCTTACACATTGTAGATTGTAATATATTCTAGAACATGATTGGTTCCACTAGTTTGATGTACCAGGTCCGGACCACAAAAACGGTGGCTATTATGGTGAGCGAGTCTCATCTAGCTGCTTCTGAGGCCCTACATAGGTGATGGGCCCACTCCCCAAACCCATCTTGCCTCCTGTATGGTAGCTCGTATCTTAATTCTCATTTATTTCCAGGTATGTTTCATTCCTCTTTTATTTCCTCCATGACCCACTGGTTGTTCAGCAGTGAACTGTTTAGATTCCAGATGTTTAATTTGATTCTCCATTTCTGAGTGTGATTAACTTCAATTTTCAGTGCATCATGGTCCAAAAGAATAGTTGATACAATTTCTATCATTTTTATCTCATTGAGGTATGTTTCTGTACCAGTATGTGGTCTATCTTGGAGAATGTTCATGTGCACTGGAGAAAAAAAGTGAACACAGCTTTTGAGGAATGACAAACCAGGTCTCTTCCACTTCTTTCAGAGCCAGGATTTTCTGCTGAGCTTCAGTCTCATTGATCAATCAAGAGGTATTGAAGCAGTGCTGAAGTCTCAAGCTACAAATGTGTTGCTATCAATATCTTCCTTGACTTCTATCAGTAGTTTTAAGATTTTTCTGGCCCCGTATTGGGTGCATATATGTTTAGAAATGTAATTTTTCCTGATATATTCCTTGATTATTAAGAAATGGCCTTCACTGTCCCTTCTAACCTTTTCCAGCTTGAAATCAATGTTGTTGGATAGTAGTATGGCTACTCCTGCCCTTTTTGGGGGAGTTGTTTGTGTGAAGAATCATCTTCCAGTCTTTGAGTCTGTGTTTTCTCTGATGTGTATCTTGTAGACAGCAGAATGGTATATTAAGTTTTTTTAATCCATTTTGTCACCTTGTGTCTCTGGGCAGTAAGAAAGTGCATTTAGACCATTGATGTTGAGTGAGATTATTGTTATGGAATTTTATACCATCTTTCTGTATAAGTGTTTTGTGCTTTTTTGGGTTTGTCTTATTTTACAGTAGCTCCTTCAGCCCTTTTTAAAGTTGGTTTTGAGGGTGCTAATAATAGTCGAGGGTACTAATGCCAACCTAGAACTGAACATTAAATAGAGGCAAAAGGATACACATGACAACCTTTTAATGTATGTTCTGTAATCCATAGTCTGGAAGGGAAGGAAAAGAGAAAGAGAGAGAAAGGGAAAGAAATAAAGAACCTGCCATGGAGCAGGGCTGGGGAAGGGGGGAGGGAACCGGGGTGTTGGTGGTGGGAGATGGGCACTGGTGGAGGGACGGGTGCTGAAACACTGTATGAACAAAACCCAAACATGAACTTTTTAATTGTATATCTTTTTATTTGTATATCTCACGGTGGTATAATAAAATACTTTAAAAAAAAATAAAGTTGGTTTTGAATCTGTGAAGTTACTGAGCCTTTGTTTATCCATAAAGTTGTGTATCATTCCTTCAGATCTAAATGAGAGTCTAGTCTGGTAACAAATTCTTGGTAAGGCCTTCACTTCATTGAGTTTTTTCACTATCACCCACCACTATCTTTGGACTCGAAGGGTTTTGTCTGATACGTCTACTATAAATTTATGGGATGCTTCTTCATATGAAAGTTCCTTCTTTGGTCTTGCTACTTGTAAGAAAGTGTCTAGAAAGTGCTAGAAAGTGCTTTATTTTGACTGGAAGATGAAGATCTGTTATATTCTATGCGTATTAGAATGGGTCAAAGAAGTTATTAACTGCAAAGTTTGTATTTCCATCTAAAGAATTTCTTAAATACTTATAAGGTAAAATGCAAAACCTAACATTTTAATCAAACTTTAAATTAATTTTAATGAAGGTGGACTGTGGACCACATTTATATAGACAAAGCTAGAATTCATGTTTCCAAACTCTTGTGTTTCACCCTTTCTTACTATTAACCATTGATGCATACTCAAAGTTATTTATTAAAATGTATACTACATAAACAAAAATGTATTTAAACTCAATAATTCAACTAAAATTATTCTGCCCTAGTATTTTAAAGTGTATGAAAGGAATAAGGGAATTATTTATCTTATAAAACATAGTTTTAAACTAACTTTGATACTATAGCAAATGCATCTCCATCTTTCTAAATTTTACAGAGCAAGTTTCTACCAAAATATACTTAGATTATATTTATTTCTTTCCTACATGCCACTCCTTCCCAAGAAAGAGGGAAACATCTAGTGAAAATTGATAGTGACATGAAATTATATGCCTCAGTAGGAGAAAGAGAAAATATTAAAATTCACACATAATTAGCCAATCTTTCTCCCTTTTTTCTCAGTGTGAAGCCAACATTTTAGGAATATGAAATAGGTCTATAGATTCACTTTTCCTTTGGATTCTAGGACTAAACTAGAAAAGGTAAGGATAAAGTGTCTCTCATAAAAGCCATCTGCTATCTGTGTGTATAATACATATGCAAAAAATTTTTCTAAATAACAAACAAAACTATTGGGTTATTTCTCAATGCTTTTTAAAATTTGGGTGGGTAAAAGAGAGTGCAATTTATTGGTTCCTACTACTTAGAACCCAGTTCTTTGAAGAACAAAAATATGTTACTATATTTTGAATATTTCTCTACACATGGATCTTTCCAAAGTCAAGTTTTATCCACTTACATGATCAAAAAAACTTTTCGTTAACAAAGAAAATTATGAATTATTTGAAATCAAAATGCAAGAGGGTAGTTTGCCTTGCTAAGGCATTTCCTCCATTTTATTGGTAAATGTAGATCATTCTGTATAAAACAAAACGGTTTAAATTAATTAACCAATTAATGAACTTCTGTTGATCTTTAACACTAGCATTGAACTAGTCTTCATTTTATGGTTGATGACCATTTTACTTATGTTTCCTTTCTCACACATTTCCCTTTGCTTTGAAAATTTTTAAGAAAAATGTTTTCCCTGAAATTTCTTTCTTTTTTTTTCCAGTAAGATAACTTCCCCTCCCTGCTGCTCTGAACAGCAACTTTAAGGCCAGAAGTGATTCCTCATGGGGCTCAAGAACATCAATCAGTTTCACAGTTGGAAGCAAAATACCTTCCTTGGGGAGAATTTCTGAACATAAAGCAGAACACTTGGTTAGCCTCTGGCTGTGTTAAGAGAAGGGAGAATCAGAATTCACTTTCTTACTCCTATTCAGTTTCCTTACTTTTTTTTCCTCACTTCTTTTCTAGTTCTTTCTCTCCACTTAAAGGTATTAAGTGGTAGAAGTCCAAGAGTGCTGTGGTGGTAAAGTGAAAATATTACTTCAAATCTTGTCTGGAAACATTGGACACGAATCAGGCCTTATGTTGCTTTATTCTCCTTGACCTGTTATGACTATTGAGGTTTAATTTCTTCTGAAATCTTAAGGAAGGAAAGGATTTTTTATTAAAGACTTAAAAAATTCTGGGAAATCTCTCATATTTATGCCATCAGAAACCTGCCCTGCACATAGACACTTACATGTAGACCCTCTCATTATAAAACAAAGAGTTATGAAGGAATTTCTGTTAGCATAAGAAGGTTAGATATGAGCAATGGGGAGAGAATCATGTAGTCAGAGGAAATCATCTGGGCCTGCAGGGAATGATGAGAGTTAGGAAAACTTCATGAAATTAAAGCACCCTGACAATAATAGTTGGAAATAATAATGCTAGACTAGAACTGGGTATTGAAAGTGGGTAAAGAGATATAAATGACAACCTTTCAATGTCTGTATTACAAAAAACAATTTGCAAACGTAAGGTTGGGGGTAAAAGAGAGAAGGAGGAGGAGGAGGAGGAGGAGGAGGAGGAGGAGGAGAAGGAGAAGGAGAAACAGAAAGAAGAAGAAGAATAAGAACAAGAACAAGAAGAACAAGAAGAATAAGAAGAAGAACAAGAAGAACAAGAAGAAGAAGGAGGAGAACAAGAACAAGAACAAGAATAACAAGAACAAGAACAAGAAGAACAAGAACAAGAAGAACAAGAACAAGAAGAAGAGGTGCTTGCCATAGTGGCAGGTTTCAGGGAGAGGGAGGACAACAGGGGGTGGTGGGAATGAAACTGGGACTGTGGGTGTAGAAAATGTGCACCAAATTATGAAAAGCCTTGTAATGGTCTGTCATGGTGGTTCAGTAAAAATACAAACAAACCAAAATCTAAAACACCCTGTATACAGTTTCTGAAAGTCCAAAGCATATCACAATTTCAGTGAATTGGTGAGTTTAAAAAGGTTGAGATTACTGGAACTGAACTGTTTTAACCCAAAAAACATACAGCTGCAGAAAACTACAGTAACATGCAAATTTGGTAACAATAAGAGAAATGACCAGATACAAATTCACAAATCACAGTTATTCTGGGCTACTCAATCTAAATGTTTCTGGAATGTGCTTTGCTTTTTTTTTTAAATCTTTTATTGAGAGGTTGAGGAATGGGAGATGTCAGCTGCATTCAGTGATGCTAGGTGTTGCTCTTGGATCCGTCTTAGGTATCACTCCTGGCAGTGTGGTGTTGGAATTGCTCTGTGTTGACTGAATGCAATGCAAGTACCTTATCTCTTTTTTATAATTTTTTATTATACAATCATGATATATACAATTACAAAGATGTTCATGTTTGAGTTTCAGTCATACAGTGTTCCAGCACCTATCCCTCCACCGGTGCCCACTTCCCACCACCAATGTCCCCTGATTCCCTTCCCCCTCCAGCCTGCATCTATGGCAGGTACTTTTTCTCCTCTCTCTCTTTCTTTCTCTCTCTCTTTCCATTCTATTACACATTATGGTTTGTACAATTTAGAAGTTCTCATGTATATCCCTTTACCTACATCCAATGCTCAGTTCTAGACTGGTATTATCATTTTCAACAATTATTAGTACACTGTTTCTTTCTCTTGTCTTATCTAATCTCTGACTTCTACACACTTGTGGTATATTATACCCACTGACAAGAACTCCTGATTCATGTTTTGCCTGGCTTTCTTTCGATATTGGTACCATGCTATTTTTTTTTTTAAACATTTTTATTTTTTTTTTTTTTTTTTGCTTTTTGGGTCACACCGCGATTCTCAGGGGTTACCCTGGCTCGACTCAGGAATTACTCCTGGCGGTGCTCGGGGACCATATGGGATGCCGGGATCGAACCTGGCTGGCTGGGCCGCCACGCAAGGCAACGCCCACCCGCTGGGCATCGCCCGGCCTACATGCTATTTTTATATCCCACAAATAACTGCAGTAATTCTATATCTCTGTGGCTTATTTCCCTGTGGCTTATTTCACTCAGTATGATCCTCTCCATATCCATCCATTTCACTGTCACTGTCTTCCCGTTCATCATCGATTTGCTCGAGCGGGCACCAGTAATATCTCCATATGACCTTTCTCATGCAAGTAGAGCCCAAGGGCACCTGCTTGCTCCAGGAACATAAAGAGCCTCAAACCATTCATTCCATCAGGTCATGGGAATGAGGTCTATAATTGTTACTGGTATCTGGCATATCAAATACGACACGAGTAGCTTGCCAGGCTCTGCCGTGCGGGTAGCATACTCTTGTAGTCATCTCAAAATCCAGCATTTATTGATGAACCGTGTGGCCACAAGTGGCTGCGCGAGCCAGGCTGTGATAGGCTGGTCTGCTGGATGAAGTTCTGACGAGGGGGAATTCCGGATGTGGAAAATGGAGGCCCTCATGCACTGGGGGGTCCTCTGGCTTGTTGTGAGGCTCTTCTGTCTGCTGGGGTGGAGGGCCAGGGCTAGAACCCACCATCCCTCCGGGTGCCTCATGAGTGGCTGGGCAGTGAGAGCTAATAGCAGCTCTGCCCCATGTCTGTCTCTGGATCAGCACACCTGGCCGGATTAAAAAAGACTGCAGCAGGGTGGATCTCGATGAGCCAGGCTGTGATAGGCTGGTCTGCTGGGTGGAGTTCTGACGAGGGGAAGTCCAGATGTGGAAAATGGAGGTCCCCATGGAGTGGGGGTCATCTGACCTGTTGTGAGGCTCTGCTAGGGTGGCGGGCCAGGGCTAGAACCTGCCATCCCTCCCGATCTTTACAGTTTACGTAAAGATCAATAATTTCCTGTGATGGCAGAGACACTTTTGCTGACTCCTGGTGGCTAAAGCTTAGTAATGAGACTTTTTTGGTTTGGGGACCACACCCAGCAGTGCTCAGGGCTTACTCCTGGCTCTATGCTTCAGAATTCCTCCTGGTGGGGCTTGGGGGCTCTTTGGGGGTTGAGGCTCAAACCAAGTGGGCCTCTGCAAGCCCGTGCCCTCCTGACTCTTATCAGCCCTGCCCAGCGTGAGTGGTTCCAGGCAGAACGCGCGGGCAGAGGGTGGTCACACCTTTAGATGCACCAGATACTCTATCTCAGCACCAAGAATCTTGCAATCAAGGCACTTGGTTGACTTGGGCGTAAGGGCCAGACCATGGGGACGACAGAGATTTCCAAGGTGGCGCAGGAGAGGAGATGGAGGGAGATTGTCCCCGCAAGACGGAGTGCGGATTCCCTACTTTGATAAGCATCCGGGGCAGTGGTTGTCTTGCCAGAGGCCAGCCCTCACTACCCACTGCAGCCACTCCCCGTGCTCCAGAGAGAGAGGCTTTGTGTGGCCATCGTAGAAAGAAAACAGTGATCTCCAGTGATCTCAAATGTCCATCCATTTATAGGCAAATTTCATGACTTAGGTTTCCCTAACAATTTCATAGAATTCCATTGTGTAGATGTACTACATTTTCTTTATCCAGTCATCTCTTGTTGGGCACTCTGGTTGTTTCCAGATTCTGGCTATTGTGAATAGTGCTGCTATGAACATAGAAGTACAGATGGTGTATCCACTGTGTGTTTCGGGCCTCCCCAGGTATATTCCCAGGAGTGGTATGACTGGGTCAAATGGGAGCTCAATTTCTAGTTTTTGGAGGAATTTCCATATTGTTTTCCAAAAAGGCTGTACCAGTCGACATTCCCACCAACAATAGATGAGATTCCCCTTCTCTCCGCATCTACACCAGCACTTGTTGTTCTTGCTTTTTTGGATGTGAGCCAGTCTCTGTGGTGTGAGATAATATCTCATTGTTGTTTTGATTTGCATCTCTCTGATGATTAGTGATGATGAGCATTTTTATATGCCTTTGGCCATTCAATTTTCTTCTTTTGGATGTTTCTGTTCATTTCTTCTCTCCATTTTTTGATGGGATTGGCTGTTTCCTTCTTACAAAGTTCTACCAGTGCCTAATATATCCTGGTTATTAACCCCTTTTCAGATTTCAGATCAAAGTGAATTAAAATCTCAATATCAGACCTGAATATATAAAGTTCATCAAAGAAAACATAGAAAAAAACCCTCCACGACATTGAAGCTAAAGGCATCTTCAAAAAATGAAACACCACTAACACAGCAATTGGAATCAGAGATAAATATGTGGGGCTACATGAAACTAAAAAGCTTCTTCACCTCAAAAGAAATGGTGACCAAGATACAAAGACAGTTCCCAGAGTGGGAAAGAATATTCACCTTATCTCTTGTAGTACCTCTTGGGCCCTGCACTCTGCTCCTTTTACCTTTTCAGTAAAATAACTTTCACTCTATCTTATCTCAATCATCCTTAATGAAGTCCCTCCCTCTCAAGAGACCAAAACTGGGACACAAAGTTGCCACTTTTGTTGGTGACATTGGGTTCCCATTAACACTTCCAGGAGTAAAGTAAATGGGAGCAGATTAAGACTGGCAGTTCTGTGAAAGTTCAAAAGGAGATCTTTTATTTTGCAAAGAACAATCAAGGAGGGAGGAAGGAGAAAAAAAAAAGAAAGCTTACCTCTGATTTTTATAAAAACTTTTGAGAAATCTGCATTCAGTAAAACTTTGGGTTTACAAAATGCATCTTTAGTTTTAAGGAAGGAGACATTTGAAGTGAGGCTATGGCAACATGCTAAGAGCAAGCCCGCAGAGGAGGCCGGAGGGGGGAAACAGCAGATGCCTGAGAAAGCCCAGCAGCAAATCTTTGTCAGTCTGATGATTGATTAGTGATGCAGTTAGCTACCAATCTAACTGCCTACGCATATACTATCAATTTATTTAGGTGAAGAATAAGTAAAAAGTATAAAGAGGTCAGAGACAATACAGATAATACTTGCCATATATGTGACTTGCCTTAATGTTTTACTGCTCCCAAAACAATGGCTCCAATTCCACCACCAAATACAGGACTGCCCCAGAGCCTGTGCCCAGGTGTCATCTCTGACAACAGAGCTAGGTGTGACTTAGAGCATAACATAGTAAGAATTTTTATGGCATTTACATAATATTTCAAAATACAAGTTTCCTTAGAACAGTGAATATTAACCCATCAACTAATAATTTATTTGAACTGAAAAAAATCAACCAAATTTCTGATTTTATTTAGGAAATGGATCTCCAGCAAAGAGCAATCTATATCACTCAACCAAATTCAGTTACTGTGTTTATGAAATCCTCTCTTATTATTTTCTATATTCCTCTCTTTATTTCATTGATAGAACTCTGTTGCTTCCTCCACTTAAAAGTTTTACCTCCTTTTAATGCTCAGTTCTAGGTTGGCATTAGTACCCTCGACTATTATTAGCACCCTGTTCCATTTTCTGTCTTACCTAAACTGAGGCAAAAGGATTCACATGACAACCTTTTAATATATGTTCTGTAATCCATAGTCTGGAAGGGAAGGAAAAAAAAGAGAGAGAGAAAGGCAAAGAAATAAAGAACTGCCATGGAGCAGGGCTGGGGAAGGGGGAGGGGAACCGGGATGTTGTTGGTGGGAGATGAGCACTGGTGGAGGGACGGGTGCTGAAACACTGTATGACCAAAACCCAAACATGAACTTTTTAATTGTATATCTTTTTTTTGTATTTCTCACGGTGGTATAATAAATACTTAAAAAAAAAGTTTTACCTCCTTCACTAAGACAACACTGTCAGGGGTACAGTTTTCTAATGACAAAGTTTCAGCAGTCAGAACTACGAGCTCTTCATAGACCTAAATTTCAAAACTTTGTGTATAAATCAATTGTTTTGTACTTTAGTTGCACTTATCCCATTGAAACTGTATTATAAATTCTATGGTAAACTTCATAAATCCGTTGTCTAAAAACCCTGTAAAATATGTTCTTGTCAAATGGTGGATTGGATTTTTTTCTTTTCACAACACTGGTGTATTTTTAGCTGGGTTAACTGAAAAAGGCCTTTGGTAATGTAACTCAGCTAACAAAAGAGACATTTAAGTAAAAGATCTTGGGTCAATAAAAAAAAAAGCCATCTTTTGGCAGTGGTGTCAGTCTATTCTTGGGAATTGTACCTGAGGCTTGATCAAACGGCAGAGAAGCCTTCCTTTAGCCTTCTTTTTGCCCGCAGCATATGGGCCCTCAGGCACCCTTGTGCACTTCCCAGCACAAACAGGTATGTACCCAAGCCCGACAAAAACCACAATCCCCTCTACTGGGACTTCAGACCTGATACAGGCTAAAAGGACAGAAAGGATACTGACGGAGAACAGGGAAGCAAGATGTGAAATAGTTAAGTTAAACAATAAACTTGATTATTTTTATTTTATTTATTCATTTGTTCAGTCATTTATTAATGTATTCACCTATTTATTTATTTATGTATTTATTTATTTTTGCTTTTTAGGTCATACCCAGCAATGTTGAGGTGCTACTCCTGGTTCTGCACTCAGGAATTACTCCTGGCGGTGCTCAGGGGATCATATCGAATGCTGGGAATGGACTCAGGTTGGTCATGAGCAAGGCAAATGCCCTACCTGCTGTGCTATCACTCTGTCCCCATAATAAACTTAATTCTTACATTTAAAATTACTTATAATTATCTTTCTTAAATTTATTTTTAATTGAAGCTGTAGTAGGAAATTCATACAACTTTTACTTTTGTCTTTGAAGTATTTTTAATCCTAATTTGAAAAATGCTCCTTGGGTTTTGTTAGATATAGTTGGACATATTTAATAATTATGTATACAGGTAATAAACATAGAGACATTTTAGTAAAAGATCTTGGGTATTTTACTAAATATATATAAATAGATATATTTCTATAGATATAGATTCAATAGATAGATATATAGATATCTATCGATATCTATGATATATCTATATATATAAAGATATATATCTTTATATGTAAAGATGTATCTTTATATATAAATAGATAAATTTATTTTTATGATTTAAATACATAATTCATATAAATGCAATATTGTACGTAATAGCAAAAAAATCTTAATTCTTAATGGACAAGATTTAAGTGCAGACCAAAGAGGCATAGTTTTCTTAGTAACTGGATTTGCTAGTCCCATGGGTACTCAACCCTAAGATTATACCCTGAGTCCATTAAGTCAGAAATAAACACTGAAGGATGAAAAGAAAGAGTGACTAGTAGGGAATGTATTAGACTTAAATTTTAGGAATATGTCAGTTGTGATACATTGTGTAGAACTCCTGATGTAGTCCTTAAAAGAATTTACAAAAACACTTTGATTGTTCTTCAATATAACCAGTCAGCTTTGACTGTGACCCATGCCAATAAGAGCCCAAGATATCTCAATAATATTTTTCTTTTCTTAATTTGTTTTAATTTAAATAAAATAACCATGAGATTGACCATCACAAAGATGTTCATGATACAATGTGCCAACATCCATCCCTCCACCAGCTCCCATTTCCCAACACCAATGTCCCCAGATTCCCTCCACCATCCCCCAGCCTGCCTCTATGACATGCATTTTGCTCTTCTCTCTTTCTCTCTCTCTCTCTCTGCAGCTCTTTTTCTCTCTCCCCATATTGCGCTTTGCAATACAGACACTGAAAGGTTATCATGTATATCACTTACCTACTTTCAATACTCAGTTCTAGTCTAGCATTACCATTTTCAACTATTATTGGCAAAATGGTCCCTTCTCTATCTTACCTGCCCCTCTGCCCTCCATACACTTGCGATGGATTCCACCATTTTTTGTCATCACAGAGCAAATAGAAATGAACAAATTTGGAAATGAATTAGAGTTTAGAATCTATCTCTCTTTCATTCATTGAAATGTTTCATATTGATAGCATTTTCCATTTTTTTTAAAGACTCCAAAGTCTTTAAAAAAATTTGAGGTTAGCCAATCTGATGTCTATCAAAAGGAAAAAAAGGGCTCATGGTGGTAAATGTTTATATCTGGGATTTTTTCTAGAGAAAATTATCCAAACATCTTGAGTCCTCGAGGTGTGATTATTTTTGACTAGCAGAAGCTGGAAGACTGTGCTGCATTATTTTTTTTCTTTTGGCAAATTATTTTTTAGTAACTAAAATATTTTTCAATTGGATTTGCAAGTTTTGGTAATGGAATCCAAATTCAAGTTTTGTTACTAAGGAACAATTTATTTAGTGTTTTCAGGTTATGTTCCTAAGAACAAGAATACAAAACAATAAGACTGACAAGTAAAATCCCATGGCTATCTGTAAAAAGCAATAAATGTCACTTCATTTATATAGAAGAGCATCTCTTCACTATCTTGGAACCATTTTCTTTAACATATACAAAGAGTTGTTCAATCGTCCATTCTGTCTAATCTTGGAAAGTCTAGCGATTACCCAGTCTTTGACTGTTGGTGCATATATTATCCCAGTAATTATGTATCTGTCCCATTTCTCTGAATTCCTT